>JBBPCZ010021306.1:0-14380 GCA_037974445.1 Brycinus macrolepidotus
ACACTGTCTCTGGTAATGACATCCCCCTCCAAGGCTTCTGATTGGTCACCAATGCTCCACCTGCTGCCTTGGTATGCATTTGTCAGTGTTTTTTGCGATTGCGTGTGGACAGAGATATTTTTGAAAACGTGCTGGTGTGGACGTGATTTTTTTAAAAGACAAAAATGGAAAATCTCCGTTTTCAGAAATATCCGTGTACGTGTGGACATGGCCTAATTGTTGCTTTATTTCCCTTGTTTTCTCTGGATTGAGTTTTCTTTTTTTTTTTTGTTGAGTTTTATTTTGTGAACTGCAGGAGAGGACATACTAGAAGAGTTATTTGATTCTCTCCTGCAGTATTCCTGCTGGTAGTTTTTTTTGCTGTGTGTTTTGCTTGTGGCTAGTCGCGAGCAGCAATACTAGCTATCTCTTGTACTATTATCTTTGTTTGTGGTTTCTTTCTGTGTTTTATTAATTTGTTTGGATTCTGTCTTTCCTTTATTGTGTGAATTATTTATTCCATTTGTTTTTCTCGTCTTTTCATTGGACAGGAACTGTTTGGCGGCCAAGCTGGTGATGGGTTGTGTCTTGGGTGGTGGAGTCTCTTCACTGGCCTTGTAGTATAGAGCACTTGAAGTGGTGTATGTGTGAATTGCATCTTGTTGACGTGTGGTGTGTAGGGTCAGGGTTTCCCACTTCCCTTGTGTGTCTTTGGGCTTGTAACGAAGAAATTCCTTAGGGTGAAATTCCCTGAGGTGGCGTAGTCACTCTAAAATTAGCTCTTTTTCCTGCTCGTTTATGCCACATATAGATAAACTATTCAATATGTTACCTGAATACCAAAATCTAAGTTGCACAGTGAACTCCATTTCATTTATGTCCTGTATGTTTTTTTTTTCTTCTATATAAACATGACAGAAAATGGAAAAAATAATAATCATAGAATACCTCCGCTCCTACTTTCAGACTCAAATGTGGTCTAGAGTTTGCACTTTTCATTTGTTTCTGTAAGCTGCAAGTATTTAAACAAAAGGCATTTATACCATAGTGCAGTATGAGAATTAAACAGGGTTTACTGCAGAATCTGCTTGATGGGAACTAAAGGAGCTCTAGAATCAGTCTACAGTCCTGTTTACTGTCAGCTCTCAACTCTTCCTCTCCAATCAGATTCCAGTCACTGGGACAAAGTGATCACAGTGGCTGAATGCGAACAAGCTTAAAGGGAGAGACTGCAGGAAAAGGAGGAGAAGAGACTCGTGCAGGAGGCCAAACAGAGAGGGTGGCAAAAGAAAAGGATGGAGAAGAAAGCTGAGAAGGAGTCTTAAGTTGAACTCCTTGGTGGTAAAGGTCTGACCGGGATTGATTTTTTATCCCACTCCTGCAGAAAATCGGCATTTGGTACACATGGTGGTTTTACACATTTCAAGGTAAATACCTCCATTCCTAAATATAACTCCAATGTTCCTGATGAGCTGCATATAATGATCAAAGCCAAATGATTTAATAGCATATCTGGTATTAATTTGTTTTAAATTAATATTTTTTTGTTGTAAAAGTTTTTTAATTGTCTAAAAACATCAATGTTACCCAAATCCTTTTGACTAGATGTACCACCCGTCAAACTACATATTAACCTGACAAATTTATGGAATACATTCAGGGCCAATACGCATGGGAATACACATTTTTACACATAATTTAGTTTTAATGTAAAATAATTGTCAAATTTGACATTTCAAAGTGTTACGGTGTTTCCTGCACATCTGAAACATAATTATGGCACACTATATGTAACAAATATGTGTGACTATTAACACAATGTTTTGATTTATTGAATATTCCTATTAATTGCACATAATATATTGCACAAATCCAATCCCCCAACCCACTCCTTCTTCTACCTGTCTTACTCTTTCTACCCACATAGAAAGAGTAAGACAGTGTAAAACATAAAGCACTTAAATTCTGTAGGGATTTAAAAGAAGAGCTATAACACTTTTGCATATAGGAACACCTTTGGTTTTGGTCCATTTATCAGTATTTGCAGACATGAAGCCAGGTGCTCCCCTTTCAGTCTCTTTCTCAGGTCTGTGTCGACCTGATCGATTGCAGGGGGTTCTCTTGGATGGAAGAAAAATGGAAGAAAATAAAATGGGTAAAAAAATATATTGTTAATACAGCTACCTGAATGACCTGCACAAGTAAGGTCTATGTATGGGAAACTGAAATGAAAATAAATGATTTTTTTTTCAGTACCTCAAGTAAAATATCAGACAGTGTTCAGGTGATGAGAGCAAGAAGGAAGAGTATGACAGCATATGTCTATGATAGACCTTTAAATTTATTTCCTGTCTTAAAGATCAAACATCTTTCCATGCAGGATACCACGGTGAATTTCATCGCCCTTTCTGCAAGAGGATAGTTACACACTGGTCCAATAAGGAAAGCCATTTACTGTTTACCAAGGGCCTGCAGAAACAGACCCTCCTGCGGTAACCCCGCTCACAGTTGTACCTCCTTTCGCAGTGACCCCACTGGCCTCTGCACCACAGCATTCTGAAGGTAGTTTTAAGAATTTACTGGATCTATTCATAGCCTGTATTCTTTCATTTCAGAACATGATTGTCATATTTAACACAGTCCAGATCTAATTAAAGCTGTATTTACAAACAAGTATGCCAAGTTCCTATCCTGGTGTAATATGAGACCCAAATAGTCCAGAATCTCACAAAAGATCCCACATGTTTTTGAATGAAGAGACTGTGGAACAAGAAGAACATCAGAGTATGACTGAAATCTATGTAATTCACATAAACAAAAGTTACTGAAAGAGAAAAATGAATAATATTATGGGTTAAAGTCTGGCTTTTAATACTGTAGATGGGATGTGGTGATGGGTATGTGTTTGGTCTGTCCAAGGATCTACACGCATGTCTTCAGGTGGTGGAATATCATTTGGGAAGGGCACAATATTTGTGCAATGTTGTGAAGTACTGTACAGACAAAGATATTTTACAGACTCTCAGTGCTGTACAGAAGAGTCGCTCCTGCAGCTCCCAAGCATAGTCAGTGGCCCTGATGCAGCACTCCATGGTTCTTCTTTTTTGCGTATCTCTAAATGCTCTCTCTTGAGCTATGGTGGGAGAGAACAAGAGAGAACTTAAGGATTAATGAGTTAGATCCAGATCTACCAACTGTGATTTGTCAGGTGGTCTTTATTGTCATTCCATTGTTTCAAAAATTCTTGAAACAATTTTTTAAAGGGGAGCTTTCATAAAGCTACATTTATTTTTTAACAAATAAATTAACAAATAAATGTAAAAAAATCGAAAATCGCTGACTCCATGAATCTTTACAAACATCTCTAAAGATAAAGACAAACTCCAACAAGCATCAGTTGTCATAACACTTTCTGGGATGGAATCGACTAAAGTACCCTTTACGACAACTGATGCTTGCTGGAATCAGCCCTTGTTAATGTTAATGTAGTTTTATGAACACTACTGAATACAACAAACGTCAAACAATTTCTAATCTCCACATGGCTTCCGCTCAATTTGAGAATGATTTATACTATTTTAAGGTTTATCGTTTCAACGAGGTTTACTGTGCAAACATTTACAGGTTATCTCTGATGGATAATAATGATGGGTGTTGCTTGCTTTTGTTAAAAAAATCAAATATTACTTTTCAAAGTGATGTTGAATTAAAAAACAAATACAAAAAAGTAGTATATAAAAATAGTAATTATAGTGAAAATATTTTTTAAAGGCATCCTGCATTATCAAGGTTTACAACCACCCACCATGCACCATGGCTGCTGTTACTGAACCAGAACTGCTAACACAACCAGTGTGTAATACTATCCTATACACTGTATTTAAGTGGCTCAGTGGTGCAGTGGTAGCGCTGTTACCTCACAGCAAGAAGGTCGAGGGTTGCCGGTCAGGGTGGAGGAGGGACCTTTCTGTGTTGGGTTTGCATGTTCTCCGTGTGTTCTCTGGGAGCTCCGATGTCTTTCCACAGTTTGAAGACAAGGATGTCGGGTGAATTGAAGAAGTTAAATTGCTCGTATGTGAGTGCACTCAAGGATGTTGTTGTCTGTGTCTGCCCTGTAATGGACTGGGGACTTATCCGGGGTGTTTCCTCTACCTTTTGCTCTGTGACTGCTGGGATAGGCTCCTGCAACCCTAATTAGGATAATCAAGTCATTGAGAGCACTGAATGCTGCCTTAAAGAAATTTAGCTTTTTGACTTTTTCTTAACACAAAGATATTGCTGAGCCAGCATTCCCAGGACTAAACCCTACATAAAGAGGTTCAGTGAATGTGGAGTAGAAAGTGTGAACATGGGTCAGTTCATGTGTCTCAGACGAGACGCTGTAGAAGGACAGGATGCCAGCAGGCCAGTCCAGATATACTCCTACTCTACCTGAGTGAGAGGAAGGGGCAGTAATTTCAGTTCTTCTGTTATTATGAGATGCATAGTAAGTAAAATTACTACATTTTAATGCCCAGGACTTCTTGTTTTCTCCAAATGTACTATCATTTCCCCTGTCTCTCCTATCAATGCCTTTATATGTCAGAGCAATGCCAGAGAAGTCTCCATTTAACTGAGCCTCGAAGTAACAGCGGTCAGACAGGCTTTCCGCACACAACACGTAAATACACTGAAGGAATCTTTCTGGTCGAAAATCATAAGCCTGCATTTCTGACATACGGGTTGCTATTTGGTTTCCTTCTGACAGGTAGAGATTGAAGTGTGCCGTGTTTGGATCCAACGTAAGTTGACAGGCATCTGCAAAAAGTAGGGGGATGACAAAATTGTGAGAATACAGCAATGACCATTCCCAACACTGTGGTTCTCATGATCTGCTTCATTGACTTAAGTCAAGCTTCCTCCATTAAAGCTGTTCATAATTCTCTCAGAAGCATAATTACACAATGACGTGAGTCAAACACCAACAATCCAATGAGGTACATACTGCACTATTCGCTGTAAATTCAAATGTTCAGTACTTATACATTGCTCTGTAACATTTAAACATGCCACAGAATTTAGGGAATGAATGTAAAATTGAATAAACGCCAAAGTAAAAAAAAGAACACAAAACGTTTAGGCTTTAATCACTGGTCTTTAAGAACAGTCTCAGAAAAAGTCTCAGATCACTGCTGAAAATGCTTTCCTAATTTGCAGTAGTTTGTACAGTGTAGTGGATAACATCGCTGTCACATGCTGTTTTGGTTTTGAATGCTGTTTAATTTGTTCTTACAAGCAAGCAAAGCAACACAGTAGTGTTAGAGCCTAGAGCTGTTCCCCTGTTGGATTAGAGTAACAGAAAAGTGCTCAATGTGAAAAAAAACATACTTTGGTTATACCATAAACAGAAAAAACCTACATTTTCTTTGACCTGATTTGATCCTACATTGTCCTCCTGCGTCCAAACTAATGGAAATAAACAAGCATAGACACACATAAGCAATATTTCTGGGAGACTGTATTGCATAATTCTACACGTTTTACTCTGCAATTTCTTCATACTCACCACAAGGCATGAATTACATGGAATTACAGAGTTTTTTAACAGTAGATAAATGTCTGAATGTTTTTCTTTTGCAGGATCTACGTTTAATGCCTTAAAAAAAAAACTTACTTCAGTTTCTCCAGCTTACAGTGTGGATCCTCAAGTCTACCAGTGAGCAGTTTTGCTCCTGAATCTCCAGGGTGGTTGTAGCTCAGATCCAGCTCTCTCAAGAAGGAGGGGTTTAAACACAGAGCTGAAGCCAGAGATGCACAGCCTTCCTCTGTGACTAAACACCCGGACAACCTTTAAAAAAAACATATAATACATCATTATCAACACTGTCATTATCAACCAATAGCGAAGCAGATTTTATTGTATAGTGCAGTAGGGCAGCAGTGTCCCACTCCCAAATGAGCCATGGCGGAACTGCTATGGGCCTGATGGCCACCTCATTTTTTCTGTCATGATTTTAAATATGATATACAAATATTTGAAATCTGAAATACACATATTAGTGTGGTGATAATTTTTTGCACAAAAAATATTGAAAAATGAAAAATATGAAAAAATATTTCCTGAAAAATATTTAGGACGTTAATCTGGCAAAATGCAGAAAATACTGAAACTTTCAGTGCAAGTCAATGTAAAACATTTCTCTTTTTGGTCATATGAAATCTATCATGGATAAATGATTACAAAAAAGTGTTTTTGGTGTCTATTATGTTAAATAACTATACTATCAAGCAAAATTCAATAGGCCAAAAGTTGTAAACTTTATGTTATTTATACTAGTTTAGGGCATGAATGTGTAGTTGTTATCCTTTACATTTATAAAAAATTTGTAAATATGAATAAAGAAAGGTTTAAATTGCTCGTACACATGGGGACCGCCTGGCCAAGGCTTCTGAGGCCCGAAAAAGTTCCCACATGAACAGAGCTACTTGACATGTTTTAAATCCTATGCAGTATTTTTATTTTATATCTGGTATGAAACGAGTTTACTTAAAGCTAATTTAAAGTGCAAAGCTGACTATTCTACTAAGTAATCAGACAGTATGGATAAGAACAAATTTTGAGGTTTTGTTAAAAAGTCTGTGGGGGTTTATATCCCAAACAATCATACAGCGCACTGAGCTGTTGTTTTTTTGCTTTTTGTTTTTGGAAATGTTCAGTATATTATTCCAATATTTACCTCAGGACTTCCAGCTTACAGTTGAGATACTCCAGTCCTGCTGAGAGGAATTTCACTCCTGGATCTTGCAGATCATTGTTACTAAGGTCCAGCTCTGTCAAAGGTGTACCCGAGCTGAATACTGAGGTCAGGATCTTACAGCTGTCTGCAGACAGGTTGCACCAGGCAAGTCTGCACAGCAACCATACATATCAAAAGTGACAGATTAGAGCATTCAAAATGACATTCATTTACTAATTTCAAACCATAAATTAATCTGGGCTGTTACTGCATATTATTGGACACTGGTGACCAAATATACAGAACATATTAATAATTAATATCACAAAAAAACTTTTATTATCTATTCATACAGAGTGTCTGACAAGCCATCTCTTCACATATGGGTGCATTCTAGTTTGTTGTTGTTGGACATTAAACTTAGCAGTGCAGTTGTATAATGGTTGCTGTAACATTGCAGGTAATACTGCTGTCCTCCACATAGTAGACTGGGGTTCGATTCTTCATCCACACTACTGCTAAAAGACTCAATGTTCAAGTTCAAAAATGCAATAAAAAATAAAGAGTCAGCTGACTGGGAGGATTTCCTCCTAGTGTGGTGAGCAGCAAGGGAAGCACCACCACAATCTTTCTGGTGGAAAAACTGGAGAGACTTAAAACTCTCAGTACTACAGGCCTTTTGGTTAATAATATGTATACAAATGTATAGGTTGGTAAAATATTAAGCTAAACTATCTTACGACACAACTGTTCAGAAAACTTGCAAATGCTCATTTAACCTTCGGATTTGGCCGTATGCAACTTGAATAAGGAACAAAAGGACAGTTTTATAAGGTTCAGAATGTTACAATGTTTTGTCAGGTGAATTCGAACCAAAACGTCACCTTAATATCTGAAGGTTACAGTGAGATTTTTCCAGGCCATCAGAAAGCAACTTCACTCCTGAGTCCTGCAAGTCATTATGACTCAGGTCCAGCTCTCTCAGGGGTGAAGAGGCAGAGTTTACAGCCACTGCAATACCTTCACAGCTCTCTCTGCTGAAATGGCAACTTGCCAAGCTTATAAAGAAGCAGAAACCCAAAACCATTCTTATTCCTTTAAGAAGACAAAAGACTGACATGGAAATTATACAGCCATGGAAGAAATAAGAGACCACTTTTCCCTTTTTTCTGTCCACCGTTTGTTCAATTTGTGGCAGTGTGTGTGTGTAAAATGCACAGGTTGCTATTCTTTTCTGAACTATTGCAGTGCGAGCTGTGTAAAAAATAAGAAATGTCCCCACTTAACATTACTATTACTACTTTTGCAATTGTAAAACAATGTAAGAGTTTTGTGTAATTTAACATTTCCAAGGTATAATAAATTATTTATGTGTATTATTGTAAAATTTTCTCCAAACATTTTTTTGTTTGGAATTTTGAATCAAGTCAGTCAATAGTGTAATAAGTGGTAAATAGTGTATAAAACAATAGTGACATGTACATTTTACACAGACACACTCCCACAAATTACAAAAGGAAGAACCAGAAATAAATGATGCGGTCTCTTATTTTTTTTCCGGAGCTGTACATATGAACTTACGTGGGATAATACACATGAAAATATGTCCGTTGCAAATACACTGTGGAATATAAATATGAAATTTAAACATACGTGTTGTAAAGTAAACTATTAAAGATCACTTCAATGGTTGTTTTGTATACAACGAAACTACTACATATGGTCACTGTCCAAAGAAATCTATGGATCTCCAAAATGGTGACTTTACAAGAGAGGATAAAAGCATCGGTTTTTATGTTAGTTCATGTTAGAGCTATTTATCATTTATCATTATCATATTTGAAGTTACTTCAAACTGTTTATTTTTGGTCGGTTCAGTAATGACCGTTTTACACAATGTAAAGGGTGACTGCTGTGTTTCCAGTAGAAAATATGAAAATTAATAGATTTCTTTGGATAGTGATAATAGGCATGTTTTCTCAAAGCTTAGAATCTAGTACTTTAAGCTCTGACCTCATTTTCTCCAGCTTACAATGCTGGCTTCTCAGTCCTTCAGAAAGCAGCTTTGCTCCTCTCTCCATCTGTAAGTTGTTACTAAGGTCCAGCTCTCGCAGGTATGAGTTTGGTAACTGCAGAGCTGAAGCCACAGTCTCACAGCAATGTTCGCTGAGTCCACAGCTATTAAACCTATTGTATCAAGCATATCATTACAAAGGTCTTGAGAAAGGTTAACTTTCCTCAGTACATGTGCAATCACAGAGTTACTCAACATTTATTTATCTGTATGTTATTGAATGTTGTCTCATCCTATCATCACCTGCTGCTATATCATTTTATTTTCATGGCACAAACAGTAAGTCACTTTTTATAACCACTTGCATTAATAATCTGTTATTATATTATTCCTGTTACAGTTACTTGTTAGTTTATTGTAATAGTTTACTTATCATTCTGTTTGCACTATTACTATTTTATTGTATTTATCTGTTATTGTTATTTGTTAGTTTTTTGTAATAGCTTACTTATTACACTTGCACTATTACTATTTTTTTTTCTCCCTCCCTCCTAACACTCTGTCATATCCTTATTCTTCTTGTTGCAATGAGTGCATGTTTATAACAAAAGAATTTCCCTTGGGACAAATAAAGTTCTTTCTTATCTTATCTTATATGAGTATGCGATGACTGCATATTCACTAGAGGCCTGAATTTAATAATATTAAACACTATTGTTTATAATTCAGAATGTTGTGTGCTTACTCCCTATCTGGGAAATTGTTATTTCAATACAAATAAATGTCCTCATCTAATCATATTTGCAGTAAATCACTCACAGGGCTTTTCTACAGCATCTCACAGCTGGGACCAGCCTCCTGCAGCCTGCATCTGTCGTAGTGTACGTCCTTGGATTGAACTCATCCAGGATCTCTTCTGACATCTGAAGTATGTAGACCAAAGCTGAGCAAGTTGAAGATGACAGTTCTCTTTCTGGAGATTCTTCTGATTTAAGGTACTTCTGGATTTGTTTGAATAAGGTGCGATCATTTAGCTCAAGCAAGCAGAACAAGAGGTTGATGGATCCTTCAGCTGATAAGTCCTTGTTTTGCACTTTTGCAATGTATCTGATTGTTTTTTTGGTGCTGGTTTTGCTGTCTTCTGTTTGCATCAGCAGACCTTTGAGAAGTTTCTGACTGGACTCCAATGTGATGCCCAGCAGAAAGCGCAGGAAAAGATCCAAATGTCCTCCCTGAGACTGTAAAGCTTTGTCGATCGCTTTGATGAGTAGGAAATATAAGGACACAGTTTTTGGTGAATCTCTGAGGAAACTAAAACCTTCCGGAAGTGGGCCCTCAAGCAGAAACTGCAACTCCTCCGTATTCTTGGTCTGATAGGAATAGAATACATGTAGAGCAGCAAGGAACTCTTGAACACTCAAATGTACAAAGCAAAAGACCTTCTTTTCATGAAGCACGGATTCCTGCTTGAAGATCTCTGTGCACATTCCAGTGTACTCAGAGTCTTCGGTGACATTAATGCCACATTCCCTTAGGTCATCTTCATAGAACATTATGTTCTTCCTTTTCAGTTGTTCAAATGCCAGCTTTGACAGTTTCAAGATAACTTCTCTGTTTGATTCTAGGAGCTTCTTCAAGTCACGCTCCACTTCCTGGTCATACTTCTGGTTCTTCATGTTCATCTGTATGAGTAGAAAGTGCGTGTACATTTCGGTCAGCGTGGTGGGAATGTCCTCTCCCTGGTTTTCCACCAGCAGTGCCCGAAGAACGGTGGCCGTAATCCAGCAGAAGACAGGGATGTGGCACATGATGTAAAGGCTACGAGCAGTCTTGATGTGAGAGATAATTTTAGAGGCTTCAGTCTCATCTGTTATTCTCTTTTTGAAGTACTCTTCCTTCTGTTTGTCAGTGAACCCTCGCACTTCTGTGAATAAGCTCACATACTCTGAAGGGACTTTATTGGCTGCTGCTGGTCGTGAGGTTATCCACACTAGGGAGGAAGGCAGCAGTTTTCCCTTAATGAGATTAGTGATCAGTGCCGGCACAGTTGCTCTCTTTTCTATGCTCCTCACGTTGCTGTTGTTGAAATCCAGTGGAAATCGACTTTCATCGAGCCCATCAAAAATGAACACAAACTTGCAAGATTCATACATTTTGGTTTCCTTCAGTTCTTCCAGGTAAGGGTGGAATTCCAGAAGTAGCTCATGAAGACTGTACTCCCCATCTTTAATCAAATTAACCTCTCGGAATGGAAGGAAAAACATTCCGTCTACATCCTGGTTGGCTCTTCCTTCCACCCAGTCAAGAATGAACTTCTGAACAGAGACTGTTTTCCCAATGCCAGCAATGCCTTTGGTCAGCACAACCCTATTTTCTCCCCTTAAATTAAAGATGTCACTACAGTTGATTGGAGTGTCCTGAGAGTTTTGCATCCGGAAAGCTTGGTCAATCCTCAGAATCTCATGTTCATTGTTGATTTCTTTGAGTTCTCCTTCTGTGATGAAGAGCTGTGTGTACACTTTGTTGAGACTTGTCTTATTTTTGGCACCTTTTTTACCCTCAAAGATGTACTCAATTTTCTTCTTCAGGTTGGCTTTGTGACTGTCCAAAAGGTTTTTTAGAACACTTGCTTCTGTTTGGTTGGGGAGAGAATCCAAGCAGATAAATGTTACTCTGTTATCAATGGAGACTTTCACTAAACATTACAGATCTCAGCACTGCTACACTAAAAGACATACAGTGATGCAAAATAGACGCTGTTTGAGTACTTATTTCTTTTACGTAAAAGATAAAATCAATTTGATACTAAATGTTTCATTTATTCTTTAATAATTTTGTACCTATAGGTCAAGTGTAGACTTCATATGAGTGTAGTCTTTAACGGTTACCTATTTATTTGGTTTTTAAAATGTCAATTGCTAATTCATACACTGCCCTCATCTGGTTAGATTCTAGTACTGCAGTCATGAAAACTGTGTAACTTTTTGAGAAAATAACATTCCAGTGATCGGATGTGCTAGATTTTGTCTCTAACTCCTCTGATGGCTTAGGACTACTAAAAATAAGTTTAAGTTTGGCAAAGGGGTTAAGAGTCCATTGTTTAGTTAATTGTTTTGTCACAGGGAGACGTTGAGTGTGGAGAAAGGTGTAATCGAGAACAGGGATTGATTAACAAAAGAATAAGAAACAGGAGTTCAAACAAAAAACTAACAGGGCACTGAACTAAATAAATTAAATAAAGCAAAAAGAGACTGGGGCGGAACACACAAACATGGAAACAAGGGGGACAAAGACACAAAGCAAGAAACACAGGGCAAAACACCAAGCAAACTACTAAGCAAACACCACAGAGCAAGAAGAGCTAAGCAAAAACACAACAGAGCAAGAATAACTGAGCAAAAAAACACCAAGCAACAACATTACAAACCAACAAATCTACACTGAAGACAGGGGCTATTTATACTGACTAAACAAATGAAAAACACCCGGGCTGAGGAGGAGACAGGAACAAGACACAGGTGAACAGGATAACAAGGGGGCTGGGCCAAGGTGGGGCTATGACCAAATATACTCACATGGATCAGACACATAAATAAAGATACATAGAGAATGTAAACAACAACAAACAAGAAAACAGGGAAAGACAAAAGATTACAAAATGCCAAAAAAACAGAAAAGACATGGAGAACATTACATGTTTATTATGAGAATTAAGTTAGCCACATACCTGAGTTATTGTCTGACCTGTCAACGTCTGTAAAGGCTGTGAAACAAAATACACGAAAATGAACTAACTGATATTTGTAGAAACATGTTGTAATTGAAGAAACATTTTATATTGATCAATTTATCGTAGCATTTTGATATTAAACCATTTATTTGTTATGCAAAAACTAAATTTAAGAACAATGTCATGGAACTTCTGATTTTGATTGGTCTAATTAATATTAGTTCATAACAAATATGTCTAATAAAATATTTGCTAAGTTATATCTTGGGTGAATGTTTGAATTCTTGATTAGTTGTAGTTTCCATAATTTTCTTCACAATCAAATTTGGATTGTGTGTTAGTTTGTTAAAAATCATCAGTCCAATTTGTCCATGTATTCTAAAAGGATAAATTAAATATGATTAATTAAATTTAAAACTTTACATTTGTGCTCAGGCAAGCTTAGAAAGAACATAAGTCCTAAAGCCAATTAAATGTTTCAGATATGGACATTAATGGGTTTAATCGTGGCTTACCAGCAGTATTAGTGTTGAAGTTGAAGACAGTTGGGCCACAGAAGTGGTTACTGCTGAGTGTAGGAGAGACTACACTGGTGCCATGCTCAGCACTCACAGTAACTGAGCACGCAGCAGAAGGAGTGGCAAGAGTCTGACTTGGAGCTCTGGGCACTGAAAAGGAACCACATTGTAATTTTACGGCGCTGTTAGATGGAGAAAGAGAGTGAGCTTTGTGTGATGGAATGACCAGTAATAAGATGTACAATCACTTTTACATGTACGTTACTGTCTTGAGCTATCTGCAAACTCAGATTACCATTACCAAAAAAAAAAAAAATGTATTTGTAACTGTCATATGAAATTAATCATGTTAAGGCCAAAACCAAAAATGAGCTAAACAGTGTATTATCCTGGTTTTAATTGTGCCTGATGCACTCATAGCCGCAACATACTAATCACTATCATGTTGGTATAACTGTGCTGAGAATGATCCACCACCTAAATTATATCTGGTCATTAGTGGTGCCTTTCCATTATTGTGTAGCAACAACTTGCATCTATAAGATGCTTTTAACTGAAGGTTCAAGGAGGGTTCACATACAAATCTATATACAGTTCTCCTTGGTAAACTGTGAACACTCAGATAAACAAAGACTCAATTAATTAGATTGTTATAACACATCAAATACAAATTAACAAATAAATGCTTTACCTTCATGGTGCTGAGTGCTTGAGGTCTGTGTTAGGCCTCTCTTTTTCCAGTTTATCCAGACACAGGAGGAAAGAACAACCAGCAAAGTAGCCAACAGAAGCTCAATAATTGATGCCATTTTTCAGTCACTGAGCAAAGAGATAATGTAAGACTATGAGTTTCATAGGTTTTTTTTCACAATTTAAGACTTTTTCCAAATTCTAAAAGATGAGGCTAAACTTCTGGTGTTATTATTTATGACATCACAGAGAGAGCTCAAAGTTTCCATTTTTGGGGCCATATAGGCTTGGGGTTGAATAGTATGTTTTGAAACTTTGATGTTTACTACATTACACTCTACATTTAATACATTACACTCTATTCATTGAAATGAGGGACTTTGCTTTTCCTTTTAACAAGCCCTTTAACAATTTCAAACAGTCCAGTTTCCAGAGTGTGTGTGTCCTTATAATGACTATTTTGTGGCTTCGGATAGGTAGAGGAAGTCAAATAAAATGTCCAGAAAGTCCAGAAATAAGAGCCCATCATGGAGAAAGCTGACACAAAGTCATTGTGTTGCTCCAAAACCCACTTTCTCTTGAGATTCAGATGTCCAAACATTTTCTTTTAGAATTTGCTGCTATAACTCATGTCAGGGACCGGTCTAGCACTGTTAGCCCAGTGTAGCGTGGCGGAAAAACCCAATCGCGGAGAGACACGAGAGAGTTGAGTTAACCACGCGTTGCTCTGTGA
>JBBPCZ010021317.1:0-14379 GCA_037974445.1 Brycinus macrolepidotus
GTAAAGTACAGATACGTGAAAATGTACTTAAGTACAGTAACGAAGTACAAATACTTTGTTACATTCCACCACTGCTTTTCACACAGAGGAGTGAAACAGCGCCCCTTCTAGTCATAATCTCTCTGTAATGTCTGGGTCTTGATCACTTTAGCCCAGACTGACGTTCTAGTTTTACTCTTCCACATTAATTTAAGCAGCTGTGAGGCTCTGCTGCTCCATTTAAGGTGGAACAGAATCTGAACTTCAGTTCCATGACTGCAGGAGGTCCAGATTCAAAAAGTCAGATTAAATGAGTAAATGAAATGAGTAAATAAAAACAGGGTCTGTAAAAGTTGAGTTTATTTAAAAGAATCTAGAGCCTGGCTGAATATGCGGTCACTCTTAATCCAGACTGAGTTTAGCCACCATAAACTAAAGGTGTGGACGTCACTCAGCGTCCAGATCAGGACGGTTCTCCTCTGTAGGAGCTGCTCTGAAGCTGGAGGTCAGTTTTGTATGGATTTGTCTTCTAGAAAGATCCAGTTGTTGGTTATATTTGTGTGTGTGTGTGTCTGTGAATGAATGTGGGTGTATGAATGTGTGTTTGTGTATGAATGTGTGTATGAATGCGTGTGTGTCTGTGAATGAATGTGGGTGTATGAATGTGTATGTATGTATGTGTGTGTGTGTGTGAGAGAGAGAGAGAGAGAGTGTGTGTATGTGTGTATGTAAGTATGTGTATGTATGTATGTCAGTGTGTATGAATGCGTATGTGTGTGTGTGTGTGTATGAACCTGCTGCTGCACTTGGTCTTCTTCCTTGACCCAGGTCACCCTCCCCCCCGAAGCCCCTCCTCTATCCCTGTCTGTCACAGGGAACCAGGACGCCTTATTAGTCAGTCTCCACCCGTTTTCAGTCAGGCCCCGCCCTCATGTGCTAGGATTGGTTAGTAGCCCTTTCTGGCATGACAGACAAGCATCTAATCAAACGTCTCTCTGGCCGCGAGTGTGAACCACTGGCCAATCCTGGAGCAGAGGGGGCGGGGCTTACCGCAGTACGGGTGGTAACCGAAATCGGCGCGAGCCCAGACAACACACTGCCACTTGCCCTAGAGCGTGGGAACGAGGGGCTTCAAGCGTTCACATCTTCCCGCGAGCTCTCAACCGAATCAATTAACACCCCCCCCCCCGCCCCCCGACTCCATTTGTGCCAATTATTTCATCTGAGCACGTGGGCGTAGCAGTAGGGACCCGCGCGCATGTAGCAGTTCCAGTGTTGTCTGAAATAAAAGCCACTTTAAATCTGATGTTTACTTGTTGTTATTGTGAGGATGAGTGTGGAGGCGGTTCTTACTTTCGGTTATTTAGCTTTATGACGGACAGCACACTCATACAGCTAGATAACCAAAGATAAGAACACGCCTCGCGCTCCAATTACGCACCAGGTGCAGTCCGCGCGCCCAGTTCCGGTCAGGTGAGCAGGAGCGCGCGGCGGTAACACACTTGGATCCCGGTCTCGAGAACAGCGCTGCACGCGCGCGGAAACGAGCGCGCGATGCCGAACGGACTGTACGCGAGCGCGAGCCCGGTTACCTGCACTCGCCAGAGCCACGTCACTCAGAAGAGCACACGCGCGTCCTTATAGTGCTGGGAGGCCCTGCGGAGCGCGCGCCTTTTAAAAGCAGGTCATCACGAGGAGCTTCAACCACAGAACACACGGACACGAGGCCTCGAGCTCAGAGCTAACACTGCCCCCCCCTCCACCACACACACACACACTCTCTCTCTCTCTCTCTCTCTCTCTCTACACACACACACACATGCTCCCCTGAAGAGCGTAAAATAGCCAGTTCTGAAATGTTTCTCTGATAAGGAATGTGTGGTTTAGGGGTTCGCTCTAATCACCCGTTTGGTGTGAAGGCAGCATGAAGTTGCTCTTTAGCCATTCTATTTGCTGGCTTCGCGGGAAGTAGTGCAGAGTATGGGATCTTCTCCTTTACAAGATTATTCATTTTAACCAGGGTCTTATTCACTGCAGACAGTATTAACCCAAGATATAATCCCCAAGACAGTAACCCAAGATTGTATCATGTATGATCTGGTCAAATTCGTGGTCTGGTTAAAGAGAAGACTCTGGTTAAGGATAAGACTCTGATTAAGGATAAGACCTTGGTTATAGATACCTGGTTAAAGGAAATAAATGTAACTTGCATTTTCCATACCGTCCCAAATTAATTGATTTCTGATTTGGGATTACACCTTTACCTCTTATGCTGATTCAAAGCCCATCTTCTGCCAGGGCTAAAGGTTGTTAGCACCTCAAAGAAATGGCTTGTAACTCACTCACCCACTCACATTTTGCAGGCTGGGAATTCTGCACAAGGACCTAGTCAAATTGTTTTTCATAAGAGCAATGCTTTGCATCGGCTGTGTTTGCAAATAGCCTGTAACATGCTTATGCATGTGTTCTGCCCAGAGATAGTAAGTAATATGCAGTAAGTGACCAACATGAATTTCTCCATTATTGCAGTGATTCCCTGGATGCCGTTTTACTCTGGCCAGATATTCTTGTATTTGGGAAGAGCTGTTTTCTTTATATGGTGCATTACATGGTCATTTCAGGAGGATAAAACCACCTGGTTAACCTTGAATGTTTTTAATAGAACCAAATTCAGCCTTCTATACATGACAGCAAATGCATGATTACTGCACCAGCTTTTCCTGCTTGTCTAGGAGTGAGTTTACTTACTTTTAATGAAGTTTAAAATATTTACTGTATTAATGTTGTGGTTAAAATGGTGCAATTATTCTCAGTCTAGCAATATGCGCAGCACCGTCTTTCACACTCGTGTGGAGTTCCACTGCTTCTTATTCAAAGTAGATTTTATTACCGACAGTAAAGGCAATGAAAATGAAATGACACAAGAGTAAAAGTGTCTTGGGAAACTGCATGGGCTTCCCATGCAGATAAAGCCAAAGCCTTTTTTGTAAAGTCTATTTTCTGCTTAGGAAATGGTAGTGAACTGGTATCAGTATCTTTTAAAAAACATGTATGGTGCTGAAGAGCTGAAGTTACTAACGGTAATTGAACAGATTATGAAATTGAGTCGAGTCTTAAGATTGCTATGATTAGCCCAGTCCTTGATGTTGGGGGTTGCTAAGCCAAGTCAAGTCAAGTCAAGTAGGTTCATTGTCATTTCAGTCATTGACACAGTACACAGTGAAATGAAACAACGTTCCTCCTGGACCATGGTGCAACACAAAACACAAAAACAGAAACACCACAAGACTACATAAGTACAGACAGGACAAAATACACAGTGCAAAGAGAGCAAGAGAGAGAGCGTCCAAAAAAGAAAACACAAGAGCAACAATAAAACAGGCCAAGACAACATTTCGTGTAGGTGACAAAAGCAGCTACAGTAGAAGTTTGAAAGTATACAACATTATGACAGATACTGTATTCCAGCAGTATCGAGTCATTAAGAATGAAAATGTGTTAAAAATGTGAATATAGAGGTAGGCAGCAATAAATAATAATTGTGCAAATAACAGCAGCAGCAGGACAGGACAGAGAATGCACAGTATATAATAAATAAAGAGTATTAACGGTGATTGGACGGTAAAGAAATTGAGGCAGGTCTTGAGATTGGTATGGCTGGCCCAGTCCTGGATGCTGGCTGTCCAGTCTTGTTGGTCCTGTTGTATAGCACATGGCTTCTGTCTTGTACTGGATACTGTACTGATGAAGACCAGTATTCAGTATACAGTGAAAACTGGTGCAGAAACCTACTGGATGCTGCTGAGATCTATTTTTATCATTGTGTTTTTTTTATTTGTAGTTCCTGTAACACAGTTTATTATTAAACGTTTTAGATTTAGATGTGCATTCTTGTATTTTTTAGATATTAAAAAAGTACACCAAAAGGATAATGTGTTGGCATCCAGGTTGCTATTGCTTTTCTTACGTTTCACCGCCAAAGAGCAATAAAGACGGGAAGGTCATCAAATAAATCCATGTGCATGGATCCGTGTGTGTGTGTGTGTGTGTGTGTGTGTGTGTGTGTGTGTGTGTGTGTGTGTGTGTGTGTGTGTGTGTGTGTGTGCATGGGTTCAAAAGGTTTACAAATACAGTAACGGATTGCTTTAAACCTCTTAAACTGCTGCCTCTTGCAAAACCTAATATCTAAAACATTTTGTGAGTAATATATCTGTGAATTTTTTTGTGAAAGAAAGTCCAAATTTCGTCACCTGGAGGATTTTTGCAATATCTCGTGCCATAGCAATGCATTGATGGCTCAAAGATCCATACAGAAAACACATCACCACAAAGCGTTGCCTCCACACAGAGCGAGCATATGATCCAGTAAAGCTAGCTGCCCGACATATGCCAACTTTCACAGTAAACACAGTGTCCATGAGACCCCAACAGCACCCTGTCTAGCAATCAACCGAGAGCGCCTCTGAATTATGCATGAACGCATTTACTGATGCCACCCAACGTTCGTCCTCACTGTTATCTCGTAGTGGGGTTTGTGTAGTTTGCAGATGCTGCGGTACGTACTACAGGCAAACAATCATCTGGGCCTTGTTCCATGAAAGTGGCAGGTGTGTGTGGAGGTGAGGGCTATAACAGCGGGCATTTGCTTGGCGGAGCAGATGGCATTGCTGAGCTGACCCTGTCTTTGTCCAGAAACACACAGACAGTGCCAATGCTGCATTGCGTGGCAGCCTGGTCACTTTGACGAGTGCAGATGTGTTTACATGATGCATGGGGCAGTTTGCTCTTCAGTATGCCCCTCTATGGAAAGCAATCGGGGTCTCTTTATGCCTTAACTGTGTGTGTGTGTGTGTGTGTGTGTGTGTGTGTGTGTGTGAGTGTGCATGTGCATGCGTGCGAGTGTGTGTGTCAGTATCAGTCAGTGGTTGACTCTGTGTGTAGGAAAGGATGCAGGAGGTTGGAGAGAGAGTCAGAGAAGCCTGAAGAGCCAAATAATTGTAATAGTTTGAAATGAATAAGGCCATTAGTGTTAATGTCTTTAGGGGTATTGCATACCATTTGTCACGTCCTTTATGCAGCGAAGCACCACCGAGCCTTTGAGAGAAAACCACGGCAAGGGTGCTGTAATCCCGCATACATAAACTCCAGCAGCTGCACCTTCATATGTCATCTCTACAACATGATGCAATGGGCTGCATCAGTCACTGTGCTAATCATTGACTCAAATAAAAAAGAGATCATTATTTAAATCAGTATTTATCTCATTAGAAGTGGGTGAGATCGGTAAGGGAGTGAAACCGGTATAAAAGAGAATATCACAAAGTTGCGGGGACAAAACAAGCTGGCAAATTTTGTGATTTTTTTTCCAGAGACCGCTCTAAATTTTGCTTTTAAGACTTTCAGGAGGTTTTACGCGACAAGTGTCAAAGCTCCCCAGTATTTCACACCCTGAGTGTAGAAATAAAATAATAATACTAAGAATAGATAGAATAATAAATAGAATAATTAAATAATGATAAAAAAGTAGGATAAAAATAAACACAAATAAAGAGAAATAAAAATAATAAAAAATAAAAACAAAAATAAAAATTAATAAATACAAAAAAAAATGAAAAGGGTCAAAGAGCATTAAAGAGTCTTATTGCCGTGGGGACAAAGGACCTCCTGAACCGCTCAGTTCTGCAGCGCAGTGAGAGGGGCCATTAGGTTAGTATTAGCCAATATGCCATTAGGTCAGTCATAATGTAATTGTAAATTTTTTTCTCGGTATCAAAATCAATGTTATAAATGCACGCACATAAATTTTAATAATACAGGCATGTTGAATCCAACTGTGTTGTATAAAATATATCATAGGAAAGTCACAATTACGATCCCTGAAGATGCCACAGCCATCTGCGGCAAGGTGTCCAAGAGATTATAACTTTTCTTGTTCTTTCTGGATGGCCCTCCCTTGGCCCCCATCGCTCACCATGATGCTAGTCAACATGGACATCTATTGGAACTGCCAGGTAACATTCTCCTCCAAGCACATCCAAACAGATTTTTGACTCCACAGTTACAGTGTTTATAATAGAGCTTGTGGGTGGAATTAAAACATTGGAAAGAACTTTGGGAAAAATGGCGAAAAGAAACCCACCATATCAATTTAAGATCATTTGCCTACCAAAGGAGGACATAGCACAACATCCATATTTATATATATAGGTTTATAATTCATTCACCCCTTTTACCCACAATTGTTGATATTTGTGCTGCTGTTGTGTTGTGTTGTATGTTGCACCCATGGTCCAGGAGGATGATATTTCGTCTCACTGTGTACTTAATGGATATGGCTGCGGTGATAATAAAGCTCTACTGGACTACTTGACTTGACTTGAGTCCATAGTCAGAGCAGCAAAGGTCAGAAAACTATTTATTCTTAATTATGTCCTTAATCGGGCATGCTCTTCACACATCCTGAGCACCAGGAACGCCATGAGGGCCTTCGTTGCAAACGCTGACCCAAATAGAGGCTCTGGGCCATCCGCCATGTGCCATGCTCAGGTCTCTGTAGCTTTTCCCTGCACTGTCTCCTCCACTGACTTTGGCGGGAGGAGCCGGCGGGTGTTGACTCTGCAGTTCGCTCCATATGTCCGACGACAGACTGCTCTCCGTCAGGAGGCGAACGCAGCTCCCCGCTAAAGCCCTTAGCTGTGACCGAACAGCGAACTTTAGCTAGAGATGCAAGAATTCATGAGTCATGTTGTCTTTTTAGTGCATGGGGTGCTACAACTCTCAGTCTCTGACTAATGTCATTAAAGTTCAGTGAACAATCTAGTTTACACATGATCCCATAATTTCCTATAACAATGTAATCAGTCAACTTTGGTGTCCGTGACTAGAGCTTCTGTAAATTTGCACTGAAGCTACAAAGTAATGGACGCTTAGCATCATTCTAATGGGATGTGTGAGTAATCCTGACTCAAACTGTCTTGGGTTATTAAGTCATCGCACATTGACCTGATGTGTTTTCTTAACTGATTTACTGTAAAATTGGACAAAAGCATGTTTGATGGCTGCTTTGAGGCCTGAATTATGTCCATAAATATTTGTCCATATTAACAGATAACAGGGCAATCGTGTCAGAAACCACGTAAGCAAGTCTACTTGTGCCAGTCTGATTTATGAGCTCCATTAGCCTTGTAGCTCATGTGCAAAAATACAGCAGCAAACCTCACACACCAAAGGTGTCTTGGCTGATCAACCACGTTTAGACTTAGAGGGATAATTGTAAATTTGATATTTGATCAGTCTATTCCTTCAATTTACAGTTATTTTCCCTACCCATCATCCGTAAACCTTGCTGGATATCCTGTAATGTTCTTATATTTTATTTAAAGACAGTCTGTTGCATTTGTGTGGGTTTATATACCAAAAAGAGTTGAGCGATCTCTCTTTATCCTTTAAAATTAAGAGTCATTAAAACTGACATATGTAAATAACCTCCATTCTAATTGGCCTTCCCTATATAAAGCCTCGTTTAAAATGTAGCCTGAGCTGAAATACTTCTAACACTGAGCTGGTCACTGAATCTTAAATTGCTGAGGGCTGAAAAGGAGGATGTTTGTAAATATGCTGGTGTTTTGTGACATCACAAAAACACTGAATTTGTTTTTGCATTTTAGTTCCCATATATATACTGTATGGACTGATAAGTGGATGGTCTGTTTTGACATTTTAGCCATGTTTACATGCTTTAATCACATTTTTATTTCAAAATATTGAAGAACACTAGGCTTTTCATGATATGGGTCCTTTAACATCATCTGTTTGGACACATCAAGGCAAATTACAGTGCACTTCGATTTGTCGTGATCTGGGATCTTGCAAGTTCTTCAGCACCAACAAAATAAATTTCTTTTTTGACAACTCTCCCAAATGCGTGCAAACATCACAGACATGCCCATCACTTCATTCATTCACTTTGATGATCTGCTGATGCCCCACAGCAGATTGCATTTGCACTATGGGAAATTGGAGTGGGTGGAAAAAAAAAAAAACTTCACCCAGCGCGAGAAGGAGCCCACTTCTCTTCGGCTGTGTTGACGTGACGCCCCCATGTAATTGTACAGTATGCTCTGGGGAAAAAAAAAAAACACAAAGAACAACCACACACATACACACACACACACACATGCTGAGATGATAAAGGCCCTCCTAGCCCGGCTTGGTGGCTGGGGCGAGACTTCATGAATAATTATCACTGCTCTGGGCCGCTCTTTTGTCTCTCAGTATGAACGGAAGGCATTTTTCTCCATTAAAAATGGCTTCCCAATATCTTTCTCAGCTTCCTTCTAGCCAAAGAGCTGCGCCACCCTCCCTTTATTCCTCCCCTGGCAAAACAACTTTCTCCTTTTCTTTTGGCTTCTCATTCCTGAGGCAATCACTCTGTCTTTTGATCAATACCCCTCACATTCGCAAGTTATTTGCTAACCACCACCCTCCCCCCAAACCAACACACACCCCAATCTGGACAGGAGCAGCCGCCCGCTTGTTTTTTTTTTTTTCTTCGTCTCCACACACAGGAGGGAATGCAGTGATCAATAGCAGCCTGCCATTTCAGAACGGAAGCCAATTTTGCCCTTTTTCTCTCTTGACTCTCATTATAAATATGTAGACAGGCCTGCCAGAGCATCATGAAGAAATAGTCCAGTATGCTACCAAGGAGCCCTGGAAGTGTGTATGTGTTTGTGTGTATGTGTGTGTGTGTGTGTGTGTGGTTATTTACTTTTAATATTTGAATACATATGTTTGTTTATTTATGTTTAGAAATTTATGTTTATGTTGTCAGAAAAAAAAAACTATGTAAAATAAGTTCTACAACTTATAGAGCATATTTATTATTTATTTGCTGAATTTAATACATTGAAAAAAAAAATAGCACATTCAAAAGTCTAACCATCCTTTTAATTAATCAACTAAATCTCAGAGCTTATTTGACTCAGGATGCCCTAAACAAAGTCAGATCCAATTTGTAATACATTATGTGACTCTTCTAACCTCTTAGAGTGTTGTGCTCATGTAAGCAGGTGATTAAAGATCTGAAAATACAGATGATTGATTCTTACAAAGCTAGAAAGATGAGTCATTAGACGGCACCCTTAACTGTCATCTCATCACAAAAGCCACTGTCAGCCTGGCCCGGCACATACATAGAGGCGAACCAGCCAGATGCCTACGATGGCACTTTAGGACGGCAGATCAACAATATGTACTTATGTACCCCTCCTCCCTCTTCCCCCCAAAAATATTAATGACTGGCCTGAAGCTGGGGGCAGCATAATGTCACACAACACTTAAATAAACCAGAGGCATTTAAGTTTTATTATCTGATGTGATAAAATTGAAACCTTTGGCTGCACCAAAAGTATGTCTGAAGGAATAAAGGGAGGAACATTTGAATAAAGCAACATCTTGCCAACTGTTGAACATGTGGGTGGGTCTATTTTGGGGTTGTTTGGTAGCCCATGGCATAGGAATTTTGGTGGAAAAAGAGGGATAAAACATATACATTAACAAATTCTGGAATGTTCCCCAGTCAGTGAAGAAACTGAAGAAGAAAAGAGGTTGAACATAACAGCAAGACAAAGATTTAAAACATACCTCAAAATCACAAGAGAATGGTGCTGGCTTCAAAAAATGTTTGGGGACTGTGACTTCAGCCAAAGAGGGT
The DNA here is from genome assembly GCA_037974445.1 of Brycinus macrolepidotus. NCBI lineage: Eukaryota > Metazoa > Chordata > Actinopteri > Characiformes > Alestidae > Brycinus > Brycinus macrolepidotus. The sequence continues at coordinate 9,695 of JBBPCZ010021317.1, forward strand.
CTTGTTAATAACTGACTAAAAGGGTGCCAAAATTGATGCATATGTCATTTGATTTATATTTTAGTATTTCTCCAATATGTTATATTTTGCAAATAATTGTGTATTAAAATGAGCAGAAATACATCATATATAAGTTTGTTCTGTCTATGTGTGGTGGTTTCGCTTCAACAAGTTTGTAATTAGACATGGGGGATGCAGACTTTTGCATACTATATATAAATATTTATATACTGCATTCATCTGCAGTACTTGACAATATTATGGTAGCGATTAATAAATAGTACATTATGGAAACCTAACACAAAAACACACCACCTCAGTTGTAGTGTTGCCTGACGGTAAATACACGCAGTGCCACTGCTTTACAGGAGGCAACATTTGGCGCTGAAAAATGCCTGGACGGAGAACAATCAGCCTGTTTCTCACCTGTTTTCTGCTGTTTTTTAATTGCTGCCTATTTGTCAGCCTGACATTTATGTCTGCAAGCTTGGCAACACCCCATCAGCATGCTACTGATGTTTCATCTAATTACTAAAGGTAATTCATTTGGGGATCAAAGCAAGCCTTTGATTGCAGGTTGTCATATTTACAGCATTATCTTCTAGTGTTTAGTCCCTGGGGCGTTTAAATATGCTGGTCTAATTCCTGCCTTTCATTGATCACCGCGTAGCTGTCAAAGAAGAGATGACTCATTAAGGTGTTAATCAATAGCCTGGATCCAATAAGCCAATTCTCACTTTAGGACAAGCTGCCTAATCTCACTGATCACACTGTTTGGAGCACCTCTGTAAATGAAGCTTTGAGTGTGTGTGAGTGCCCAGTGTGATCCTGATGGTGGTTTCGGGGTTATGATTAGAATTGATTGCAGTTCTTCAGATTTGGTTATTTTGGTGCGATTCAGAATAATTTTGGAAGAAATACAGTGAGTGTGATCAAAATATGTACACAGTAGTAAAATGCAATACTTTATTTGCCCCTATACTAGATCAATTAGGAGTACAGTTATAGCTGGTCTGAATCAAATTTCTATTCAAATTCAATGTAAATTCAGTATAAGTGAATAGCCCTGATTATCCCATTACAATGGCACCTATCAAGAAGTTATATTAGGCAGCAAGTACACAGTCAGTTCTTGAAGTTGATGTGTTGGAAGCAAGAAAAATGGATAAGTGTAAGGATCTGAGTGTCTTTGTCAAGGGCCAAATTGAGATGGCTAGAAAACTGGGTCTGAGCATCTCCAAAGCAGCAGGTCTTTTTGGGGTGTTCCAAGCATTCAGTGGCTTGTATCCACCAAAAGTGGTCAGAGGAAGGACAACCGGTGAACCGGCAACAGGGTCATGGCTGCCCAAAGCTCACTGATGCACCCGGGGTTGAAGGCTAGCCCATCTGGTCAGGTCCAACAGAGGAGCTACTGTAACACAAACTACTGAAAAAAATGTCAGAAAGGTGTCAGAACACTCAGTGCCTTGCGGCTTGTTGTGTACAGGACTGCCAGTCTTGATCCCTGTCCACAGCCAAAAGCACCTATAACTGGCACAAGAGCATCAGAATGGGACCATGGAGCAAGAAAGTGCCCTGGTCTGATGAATCACGTTTTCTCTTACATCATGTGAACGGCCGGGTGCATGTGCACCACTTACCTAAGGAAGGCGCCAGGATGCACTATGGGAAGAAGGCAAGTCAACGAGACAGTGTGATGCTCTGGGCAGTGTTCTGTTGGGAAACCCTGGGTCCTGGCATTCATGTGTACGTTACTTTGACACGTATCGCCTATCTACACATTGTTGAAGACCAAGCACACCCCTTCATGGCAACAGTATTCCCTAATGGCAGTGAACTCTTTCAACAGGGAAATGCACCTTGCAATACTGCATACATTGTTCAGGAATGGTTTGAGGAATGTGACAAAGATTTCAAGGTGTTTATTTGACCTCCAAATTCCCCAGATCTCAATCCAAGCATCTGTGAGATATGCTGGACAAACTACAAACTTCTGTCCAACCTAAAGGATTTGCTGCTAACATCTTGGTGCCTTCAGAAGTCTTGTGGAGCCCATGCTCTGACAAGTCAGAACAGGGGGACCTACACAAAATTAGGTAAATGATTTTAATGTAATTACTTATTGGTGTATGTCCAAGATACCTACTTATATAATAAATCTTCAGAATTCAAGAGTACTAATAAGATGTTTGTCCCCCCTTTCCTGCAGTAACAGTCCCTACTCTTGAGGGAAGGCTTTGCATGAGATGCTGGAACATTGTTGTGAGCATTTCGTTGCATTCAGCTATAAAAGCATCAGTGAGGTCCGGTCTGGATGATTAGGTATTAGGATGGTGCTCGATCACTTCAGTTTCACTGTTCCACAGCAAGATGCTTGAGAGCTTTATACTTCCTTAACCAACACTTAGCATTTGGGATTGTGACTTAAGGCTCAAGTCTGGCTCCTTCAGAGTGTCCCATTCTATTGGCAATGCTTTTCTATGCTTTAAACAGACTTAGTCGATGTGGTTTAGGACACTCTAAAGTTGACTTGCTGTGAACTAATAAAAGACAACACTCCACCATGTAGCTAAATGTTTTGGGCAGCCTTCAAGAGTAGAAGTGCTGATCTAGAATCAGTTTTTGTAGCAACAACCTAATGTATACTGGCTCAACATCCGTCCTCTTTATGACTATTTTGTGAATACCAGCCCTGGTGTTGTCTGAAATGACATGTTTGCGGGGTTTGGTGATGTATTTTTATGGAACAATTTGGGTGACTACTGACTTCTAGTGTTTGCTAACAATCTTCAGCGCTAACCTGAAGAGGAGAAATTTGGACCCCAAACATGTCTTGGCTCATTGACCACATCTGAGGCAGGGAACACTGTATCCTATTTTTACTTAGCCATTCCTTTAAAATCAATCCAAAGTACAGGTTAGATCTGCTTTTTTGCTTTCAGTTACTGCATTTAAAAAAAAAAAATGCTACATGAAGTTGCAAGCATTAAGAAGGTGAAGCTATTGCTGGTTTCATGATCAATAAAATGACAAACACTACACCTGACTCATTTTACAAGGGCATATTTCACTGTTGCAACTGAATCTCAACCTTCAGATTACAATGCCATGATTCAATATGCTGTGCTATGTAGCTACGCAGATCTGTTAAGAGGGGGGACCATCCTCATGAGGGTCTAGCCTAGATACAGCTATGTAAATGTAACACTAGATAAATAAGATAAATAAGTTACTCAGAATGATATCTAATACCTTGTATGTTATTATTAACACAAAGACAGACAATATCATTAAAGTAATGCTCTGATTTGGTATAGTGACCCACCATATTCTTTATTTCAAGAAGTGAATGGAATATGCCCCTTTCACCAAATGCTGCTATGCTGTGCAAGCTGAATCTGTCATAAACAATGACAGTCATGCAACGCAACATCCGGTGCAGAATGTACTACAGTCTCACAGCTCGGCGAGGGAAAATGGGATGTTCATTCACCTCTAAAGGTAAGATGCAAATGTGTGGATGTGGTGAATGGAACAGAGTTTCAGAGATGGGAATCATTTGAAAATAATTGTGGCTTTCCATGTTTGCAGCAGAACAGTACACAGCCCTCAGATATCCTTCTTCTCTGCATGGCTGCAACCCGTGAAGACTTCACTGTTGAGTGGAGAAAAAAAAAAACATTGAAGCATGGACGGATATTTTTCAAAGTCAAGGAATGAATGTAATCCCCAATGAGGTCAACCTGATTATTATTATTATTATTATTATTATTATTATTATTATTACTACTACTACTAATAGTAAGAATAATAATGAAAAATAGAGCAGAGATGTGGTCAGAATGGCAGATGTACAGAAAGGCTGAGGCTGTCCTGAGGCTGCAGTAAATGGCAGTGATTCACCCAAATACCGGCCTAGTCACGTCAGCATGCTTTCAAAAGCAAATTACTTTCAATAACAGATATTACACATTTCCCAGCAGACGGAGAGAAAGAGCAATTTTGCTTTCATAGACGTACTATATAGCAAACAGCACAGCAAAATAAATAATGTTTTATTATAAAAGCATGGTGATGAGTTGCCATGGGCAACGTGGCGATTCATTAACGTTATTTTGATAAAACATCGAAATAATATTATTATTATGCCTAATAATAAATTTAAAAATATAGATATTTTTTCTTGTTATCTTCTTGTGTATGAGTGTGAGTGTGTGTGTGTGTGTGTATGTGTGTGTGTGTGTGTGTGTGTGTTGGCACTAAGGCTGCATGATAGGACAAACCAACTACTATAACTAACACTAAAACTAGAATTGTAATTATATTTCTACATATCCTGTTTGTGCTGCACCTTGCAGTATGTTACAAAAGCATCGGTCAATCAATAATGTGACACAGGACATTAATTAATAGTCATAGTTATTAACTATATAGTTAAACAATTTCTGAACCTTTTCATAACCATAGACCCTTAATTATGTATAACTAAATAATGGACTGCATGATGATATATATATGTCATGTGCTGGGCACGTTAACGCGTTATTATCACGTTAACGCATTATTTACTTAACGCCGACAATTAATTTATTGTGCGTTAACGCAGTTTTTTTTAAAAATCTTTTTATTTTGAAAGTTTGTTGCTTTTTTGTGCTCGGGGTGCGAGCAGCACGCAGCGCTCTGAG
>JBBPCZ010021327.1:0-14378 GCA_037974445.1 Brycinus macrolepidotus
TTCTGGAGGGGTGATGGTGGGAAGACCACAGGGATGGCATCGGGCCTGCGCTGCCAGTGCCACAGCTCCGTCGCGAACCACGGTGGACACATCTCCAGCGAGGGAGCCGAGCGATGTCCGGGTGGTGGAGCAGAGCCAGCGGTGGAGAAGTCGGGTAGGAGCGGACCGCCAGGAGCTCGACAACCGAGTACTGGAGGAGTGCAGTCGCAGGACATAACCACTTCACAGGGTTAAAAAACCAGGCGAGCACAGTCCATGCAAGCAGCCGGGTTGTCCTCATTTTAGCTCATAGCAGGCAGCAGAAAGCGGCGTGGGTAAGGCCAGCCAGGCACAGTACTCGACTTTCTCTTTCAAGATGGTGTTTGCCACGAGAAAAATAGCGAAAATAATAGTAGAATATATAGACTATACAATGCTATATATTGATCTGATGAATAATTACATTAAATTATAAAACTTTTAAAAATACCAAAGAAAAACATGCCAGACGGAGCGGCGTCAGTCTCGCCAGCGTCCCCGTAACCTAGCAACTATACCACCAAAGCATTGCCTAAAAAAGTGGCTTCCCATGAAAGTCCCCTTCTTGCTCCAAATTCAGCCCTGGAGCAAGAAGGGGACTTTTAAGGGAAGTCAACAGTCACTTTGAAGGAGTTTTGAAGTAGTTCAGTGGCTGGAATTGGCGTGAAGGTGCACCAATCAACAACATCAAGACGTCTGCATACAACTGGCCTGTATGGGACAGTGCCTGAAAAGAAGTTGTTACTGAAGAAAAAAGACATCAGAGTTTGCCAGAAAACATTGGATCAACCAGCTAACGTGTGATAGTTTTATCAGAATCAGAATCAGAAAACTTTATTGATCCCGGACGAAATCATGTTACGACTGCACAGACACACAGAGACACAGAGACAAGAACAAAAAAATAAATAAGGTCTGAATTAATCCAATAAAAAGTCTGTAGAAAAACCTCAATATAATATAGACACTATTCTTTATACACAAATGCTGGGGTATTAATATTATAGTTAAGTAACTGACAGTTAAGTGAATTACTAGTAATTTGCATGGTAAGACAATTGCTGTCAGGTCTGTGTGTTTCGGCCACTAGAGGCTGCCATTAGTTTAAGTTTTAGGCCACTTGTGTTTAGCATGTCATCAGGAGTCTAACAACCCAGGTGTTAGTAGCGAGCACATTAGCTGGGTTGCTAGGCACCTGATGACATGTCCATGTGTTGTATGTTGCGATTAGGTTTAGGAGCGATGGGGCGTGGTCACCCCTTACCCAGATCCAACCCATACCAACATTCAACTAACAGCTAACACGCTGCTGTGTTCATGTTTGGGTTCATATGTGACTTTATTGAAGTATCTAACCTCAGTCTGTGTGTGCAAACAGTTGCTGGACTTCAGAAGGACCAAAGGGAGCCCCACTGAGGAAAGCTACTCCTAAGTGGCAGCTGGAGCAGCTTCAGTTACACCAGCCACAGTCATAGTGGTGCTAAGCTACTTTGGACTGAACTAAATACCAGTGACTGTGTACTCTCCTTCTCTTTGAACAGGCGTGAGGTGTTGGAGACCGTGACCACTGCGGTAAACAGTGGATTCGTTCGACAGGCTGGTAAGCCTGAAACAGTACATGCAGGAGTGAGAGATCTCCTGGAACCTCTTTGTAGCTGTGTGGACTATAGTATTTGTGTTTGGGAGCTCGGTGAGCTCTTTCCTGTGTTCTGATTCATTAAAGACTTTTCTATAAAACTAACGCTGGTCCTGCAGTGCATCTTTACAGCACCACCCGACATGACAATTGCACATAATAATAAGATATTGCACATAATGAAATGATTTAGCACCCGATAAGGCAACTGCACATGGTAAGACTATTGCACATAATAATAAGATATTGCATGATATTTCACATGGTAGACTACTGCACATAAGATTATAATGCACATAATTTTAATGATTTCAACCCAATAAGAAATTGAGACACAAAAAAACTTGGAAGAAACCTCATCTCTCATCAGGACTATTATCCCAAGCACAAAGCAATATGGGAGTTGTTGAACTGCAAAAAGGTGAAAAAGGGTCAACAGCCAAGCAACATCCAACCCACCTGAAGAGTCTAGAGCAAATCTGTCATGAAAAATTGGTAAAAATCATTCTGTAGATCAACTACCCAATCAAACTGAAGAGATTTACCCCAACAGAGTTTCTAGTCCGATACTGGTCTAAAGGGGCTAAAGTTTTGAAGCCACATCCATGCGCCCTCTGACACTACTTTCTTCAGAGGTTAATGCTCATAACATTCTGTTCTTGTCACACTTCCAGCCGCACTCGGCTGTAGCAACCGCTGCAAACTGCACGTCGTTCCAGAACATCTCAGCATACAAAACAATGACTTAAAGACTAAAAACACTTTGATGTTGCAGTGAGTGACACTTTCATTCTCAACAATTGTTACGTGAAAAATAAGGTGGACTCTAATATATTCTGTTCCTTCGTTTTCTTAGGTAGGCTACTCTGTTTTATTCACTTCCAGTCTGTTTGACTCTGCTTGATTATATTCTATTGTAACTGTTCTGTTCTGTTCTACTCTATTCTATTCAGTTCTCCTCAGTTCTATTCTGCTATTATTTTTATTGCTTTTTCAGACTGTGTTATTTTCTATTCTTTTCTGTTCGGTGCTGTACTGTTCTATTCTATTCTATTCTATTCTATTCTTTCATTCAATTCAAATCTGCCCACTCTCGTTTCTACTTAGAGTTGTGGAGCTCAAGGTCCTGTTCCTCTGAGATGTTTTCCTTCCTCCCTCTCTCCCTCTCTCTCTCTCTCTCTCTCTCTCTCTCTCTCTCTCTCTCTCTCTGTCTGTCTCTTTCTCTCTCCTCTGCCTGCACAAATCTTCTTTCATTTGAGCAGTCCAGTTTCATCCATTTCACGGATCTCATTTACTCAGGGGGAAGGATACCATCCACTGCTGAACATCCAAACTTCTCTCTCTCTCTCTCTCTCTCTCTCTCTCTCTCTCTCTCTCTGTCTCTCTCTCTCTATTTCATTCTATCACTCTCTCTCCCCCAATGGTTCTGTGTCTGCATGTCGGTGTGTGTCTGTGTATACAATTCAATCCATGATGTGCCGTCTCTGCTAAAGATGAAAAACCTTTCAGCCCAGAGTGACTCTATGGGTGTTGAATCAGATGGTTAAATATGTTGCTATAAGAAGGATATCGCTTCAGTCTTCCTCACTTTCACCCATCATAAGCTCTGTCGTTTTGAACGAGTGCTGTCACTCTGCTTTGTTTTCCTGACCTCGTCTTACAGCTCCTCCACCTCCGCCAGGCACTGACAGCTGCCCTTTGATAACTGAGTGAGGTGTCAAAAGCGTTTCGCACTCGTCCCCTCCCTCTATCTCAGATCCTTACTCTCTCTCCCATCATCGTCTATGACGCTCGCTCCTCCTTTTCTCTCTCTCGTTTACTTGCAGTGTTTCATTTCAGATTATGAGGTACTGAGCAGTGATCCAGCAGATCAATAGGTTGGGGGGGCTTGTGGGGGGGCTCAGTAACATAAAAACTAAATTCTCACTCTTTTTAGATAACCTCCGATATTAAAGCCTCCTAGTGGTTGTTCCGCCAGCAGAATGGAAATGGACTCCTCAGATATTTGTATTAATATAATCAAATATTTTTGTTCAAATTATTATTGAAATTAAATTTAAATTACATTATAAATTTAATGAAAAAAATCTTCAAATTCAGGGACCTCCTGAAGAGTGTGAAATTGCATTTTAGCGATTACTGTGAAAAGGCTAAGATTAGTTATTGGTTTCCTCCTGTTAACCTGAATGCTTTTATCTAACAGACCCTCCTCCATGATCCATTATTAATTGCTTTTTGTTTAATTGTTGAACTATCCAGTGTTGACCTGAGGAATACGGGTCTGGTTCTGTTCTAGGTTTCTTCTAGAGGACTGCACGACAGAGGCTATTTTTTAGCCCCACTTCAGCCCATAGTCCCACAGAGGCTAACCGGCATGCAGTATCTGTTATAGTCAACTGACAAATACATGAGCATGCATAATAACCTGAGCACCTTTGACAAGGGCCAAATTCTGCTGAGTATGAGTATGTGATGACTGGGTTAGAGAATGTATGCAGTCATTTTTACTTATCAAAAATGGACCGAAGAAGGTCGACTGGTGGACCAGAAACAGGTTCACTGGCACCCATAGCTCACTAATGGGCATGGGGATCGAAGGCTAGCCCGTCTGGTCTGATCCAGCAGACGAGCTTCTGTAGCACAAATTGCTGGAAAAGTTAATGCTGGCTACGACAGAAAGTTGTCAGAACATACAGTGCATTATGGGGGTGCATACGAGGCTTGTCAGAGTCACTCAGACCAATCAGGGTGCCCATGCTGACCCTGGGGCAGTCTGGAGGCCTGGTGGTTAAGGAGTTGCCCCTGTGATCGGAAGGTCATGGGTTTGATCCTCAGGACTCCTAGTGGCACCACTGAGGTACCCTTGAGCAAGGTACCGTCCCCACACACTGCTCCCCGGGCGCTGCATCGCTGGCTGCCCACTGCTTCACTTGGTGAATGGATTAAATACAGAGAATAAGTTCACATTGTGCGCTGTGCTGTGGTGTGTTCACTAAGGGCCACTTTACTTATCAACACCGAAAGCGCTTACAGATGGACGTCAGAACTGGACATATGAATGAAGGTATCCTGGTCTGATAAATCATTTTTTCTTTTACATCATGTGGACGGCTGGGTGCGTATGCGTCGCTTACCTGGTAAAAAGATGTCACAAGGATGGGAAGAAGGCAAGCTGGTGGAGGCAGGTTGATGCTCTGGACAGCGTTCTGCTGGAAAACCTTGGGATCTGTCATTCATGTGGATGTGACTTTACACCTACCTAAACATTGTTGCAGACAAAGTACACCTCTTCTTGGCCGCAGTGTTCCTTAATGGCAGCGGCCTCTTTCAGCAGGATAACACACCCTGTTATGTGAAAAAATTGGTCAGTAATGGCATGAAGAACTGAAAATTCTCCAAATTCACCAGATCTCAATCTGACTGAGCATCTTTGGAATGTGTTGGAAAACTAGGACAATCCATGAAGGTCACATCCTCACAACTTAGAGGACTTACAGGATCTGCTGCTAATGTCTTGGTGCTAGAAACCACAGCCCACCTTCAGAGGTCTTGTGGAGTCCATGTCTCAGGTTTGTGCTCTTTTGGCAGTAGGAGGACCTACACAATGTTAGGGAGTTAGTCTTAATATTATGGCTGATCGGTGAATATATGTGTATATAAATATTATAAAAATAATAAGAAATAATACCTGATTATCATTTTGTCTAAGCTATTTATTACTTTGGATTTCTTGTGAGCTGGTTAAAGAACCCCTCCTATGCACAGATCTAGAAATTAGCCCTGTAGCTTGCTCACTGTAAATGGTGTATCAGGACAACAACAACAGAGTGAAAAGTGCTATACAAATATAACTGAACCAAAATTTTTCTTACAACTGTGGATTATTGAGTATGATACAAGATTTTTAAATGGACATTCTGCCCAAAACTGAAATTTCATCTTTGCTACATCCGAATGTAAATATTCCTCCTCACTTCCTACAGCAGTGCTACAGGAGTCTCTAGGGTGAGATTTACTGATTTAAAGACTAGGAAATCCCCCGCCTGATGATGTGGGGCAGATACGGCTGTTTGAAAAGTGTTTTTCTCCTCCCAAGCTGGCTCCTGCAAAAGGAATCCAGATAGGTAAGATCACTGCTAGGGTGCTGAATATTTACTGGCCTTTACATATTAATACTCTGTGCAAGATTTCTTTATTCGTTTGGGTTGGGTTGGGGTGGGGGTGCAGAATTGAATGATGTGTTTGAGCAATGTGATGAAAAAACAGTGAACAAAACATGAATATATTATTCATGTTTTGTTCATATATACTAGTGGGTAGCACTGTTGCCTCACACCTCCTGGGTTGGGGGTTTGAATCCGGGTCCTGGTCTTGTGTGTGTGGAGTTTGCACATTCTTCTTGTGGTGGCGTGGGTTTCCTCTGGGGTCTCCGGTTTCTCCCCCAGTCCAAAGACATGCACGTCAGGTGAACTGGGGATTCTAAATTGACCGTAGGTGTGAGTGAAGTGTGTGTGTGTGTGTGTGTGTGTGTGCGCCCTGCTGTAGGCTGGCACCCCACCCAGGGTGAGCCCCTGTATCAGTCCCTGATACACAGTAAATTGCTTAAATCACTTATTTGTCTAATGTGTCTGTCTGTTTTGTTATTTGATGTGATTACTATAAAATAATGATTTTGTAATTAAAAATAATTTAGAGCATTAAAAACCTATAGAGCAAAACATGCATTTGAAGGGCCCATATCGTGCAAAATTCATTTTCATATTCGCTTCCATCAGCTAACTAGGATTCCCCTAACCCCCTGGGAGAGCCATTTGTGTCCTATTGAGTTAAATGTAGTGTGTAAACACTTCAAAATGTTCCATAATGTACCATTTACCCCCAGTCCACACAGTCCATAAATGGCCGATTGACTCCGCCCACTCACACTAAGATTATAAGAAGTCTATACTGTTTCAGTCCATACTGCTCTTTGCATTACGGGGCAGAAAATCAGAACAGAGCTCATTTACATATATCAGTCACAGTAACACAGTCACAAAAACAACCTGTTTATGGAATAAAGGGAGGTGAGAAAATGGTCATATATAAATGAACTATGTTTGGTATTTCGAACATGCAACCAGACGTCCTAACATTACATGAAGGGAAAAAAAACAAATAGGAAATGGGCCCTTTGAGGAAAGACGTATAAAAATGTTTATAACACATACAGTATGTAGAATTTAGAATTACTCTTTCAATTAACCAGCTACAATGTAGGGCTTGGTTGTCATTTAATAATTTTAAATGCCAGTTTTTTATGTTATTATGTTATGTTATAATGTTATTTATGTTGCAACTTGGCTAATAGAAAGTGGCTGAAATTTAGTTGTGCATCCAAAAAAATGCTAAAAAATCAACCGTCGGCCAATTTGGCTGTAAATAAATCAGAATTTGACGAAAAATTCATGATCGGTGCACCTGGTATTGCCTTTCTTTTTCTAAATTGGACCTCTGAGTCACTTATTTTCTACCTTCTGCGTCATTCATTTTAGTCCCATTCACTTAATCCACTTCTGTTACTCTCTTGACCCTTTCAGCACAGAAGAACGCAGCAGGCCTGAGGTACATTAGGTGCATTACTTCAAGAGGCTCCATATGCGTTTTAAGGTAATGAACAGAGGCCAAGATGTATTTCAGACTGCTTTCTGCACTTTGTTTGCACATTTCTTTTTCTCTGTTCTCCCTCTCGTTTTGCAGTCTTACCTCACACACACACACACACACACACACACACACACACACACACTCACATATGTGGATCTTTCTTTCTTTCATATTGCCCCAAGGTAAAGCTGCACTGAGGTTCATGCTCATGGAATCATTTCTCCACTCACACACAATGAAGGCCATAAACTGTAACACAATGAACTGTAAAACCCAACAACACTTTCCTGAAATGCTGTACAGAAACCGCTGACATTCTCTCATTTGCGATTGTAGCGCCAAGGTCACCTTGAGAAGCAGGCGGGACTGAGATTGGTCTGATGCGAAGCTCAGGTTCGTATACCATCCTGATCTCGCTTTCCAAAGACACTTGGCCAGCATATATGGCTACACTACTGGGATATTTTAAACTGTTTTTTTTTTTTTCACTAAACCATCTACATATTTACTATTCACTTACTGAGTTCCTGTATTAAATACATTAATAACTGTAGGTGTCAGTCAATCTGTTGTCTTGAAAGTTCAGTCCCTTCAGTTTCTGAAATAGCAGGTTTTATTACTCACTCTCACTCATTTTCTGTAACCAGTAAATCCACGCTAGGGTCACGAGTATCCGGAGTCTATCCTGGGGTCATCGGGTGCGAGGCGGGGACTCACCCTGGGCGGGGCGCCAGCCCACCGCAGGGCACACACACACACACACACACCTACTGTCATTTTAGAATCCCCAGTTCACCTGACACTCATGTCTTTGGGCTGAGGGAGAAACCGGAGACCCCGGGGAAACCCACGCCACCACGAGGAGAACATGCAACTCCACACACACACACAAGGCCAGGACCCAGATTAGAACCCCCAACCCTGGAGGTGTAAGGCAACAGTGCTACCCACTGCGCCACCGTTGGGCCCGGTTTTGTTATTATTTAGGACAAATTAGCTCTAGAACTTGTCAGTGGTTTTAATTCAGCTGTATATTCGCTTTTTGTATTTAGTTATGAATATACTGGTGACTGGTGACATGTTGATACAGTTAGCAAGTTAGCTAACTTTTTATGAACAGAAATAACACAATTGTAAAAGAGAAATTTTACAATGGTGCAGTGGGTGGCGCTGTTGCCTCATGCCTCCAGGGTTGGGGGTTCGAATCCGGGTCCTGGTCTTGTGTGTGTGGAGTTTGCATGTTCTCCTCGTGGGGGCGTGTCAGGTGAATTGGGGATTCTAAATTGACCGTAGGTGTGTGTATGTGTGTGTGTGTGTGTGTGCACCCTGCAGCGGACTGGTGCCCCACCCAGGGTGAGTCCCTACCTCCCGCCCGTAGACCCCGGGATAGGCTCCGGGTACCCGCGACCTTAGTAAGGATTAAGCGGTTACAGAAAATGAATGAATGGATGAACAAAATGAGTGATAATCTCTGCTGGAAAAAAATCTTAGAAACCATTAATGGTTCCTGGTGGTTTTTCAGCTATGCCTAATGGTTACTGATGGTACTGTGACTGACTCTGGACAACTTTGATGGAAGCCAGTGGTATTCTACCAGAAACTAGTGATTTCTTAATGGTTCTAATGACATCTATGTAGGGATGTCATTTTCATATATAATGTTATACATATTTTCATCAGCAACTTAAAATTTGATTTTTTATCATCAAAAGTGTAGTGATTGTTCCTTTAGCATGAAACTTTATGCTCTTGGCTCCTTCTCTTTAATGAAAATGAAAAAAGAAGTTGAAAAATATCTTTAGAATCTTTAGAATTTTTCACATTTCAGCATAAATATGGCTTAAAACATCATCAGAAGTCCTAAAAGTAGATAAAGAGAACCCAATTGAAAAATTTTCCTTTATAACATACCTGTGAGTCGCAAAAGTTTGTGAACCTCAAAGATTAGCAGTTAATTTAAAGCTGAACTTAGGGTCAGTGTTTTCAATCAGTGTCATAACGATCAGGTGTAAGTAGGGGCCCTGTATTATTTAAAAAACCGGAACCTATCAAAGTCTGATCTTCACAATACATGTTTGTGAAAGTATATCTTGGCACAAACAAAGGAGATTTCTAAGGATCCCAGAAAAAAAAGAGTTGTTGATGCTCCTCAGGCTGGAAGAGGTTACAAAAGTTTGGACTCCACCAATCCACAGTCAGACAGACTGTGTAAAAATGGATAAAATTCAAGACCATTGTTACCTTTTCAGAGAAGGCCTAATGACTTCTGGGAACTAAAAAAAAACATTACAGGGGGTCCTCGGGTTACAACAGTCTCGACATACAGTGTTTCGAGTTTATGACACTCACTCCCATAAAAAATTTTAAAAATTGAGACATGAGTGTTTTGGCTTACACCATTAGCGTCATACTTACGGATTACGAGGGCGAACTAGTTTGGTTGCGCGCGGTGGAAGAATACGCAGTAACGCGGCATATGAGTGAGGGAGTTGGCGTCCTGTTTTTTTTTTCTGTGGCTTAGTTGTGTTTTTATGTTCTAGACTATGATTTTACAACTGTTTAGGATAGGTAAGTGACTTAGGCTAGGGTGTGTTTCGACTTACATCACTGTCGTAGGAACGGAACTGTGTAGTAACCCAAGGACCCCCTGTATAAATTTTTTATTCAATAGAATCATAATTAAAGATGGCAAGTGCTGCAGAACAACGCTCACTGCATTAAGTTTTAGTTGAAACATTAGGATTAAATTCTTAAAACTCTCAATGAAAAAAAAATACAGGATGTAGGTAGATATAGCTAAGTGAGCCCCCCCTTTGGTCCTAACATGTCCAATTAACCACTAACACAGTTACTGATTAATTTCCTGAGGGAAAATGTCACTATAGACCTTCTGGAAGTCCTAGATACATCACTTACCATGAATACTAGCTGCAGTCTAACCAATGTCTGTCAGACAGTGAACAGTGGCAGCTCCATGCAAGGGCTATTTACTGAAGGACATACAAGGGAAAATATACATCAATATGTCCAGTGCTGGCGTGTGACCTAGCAGAAACAGAAACAGATTTACAGCCAACGACTGGCAGTCTTTTGGTCCAATGGCATCAGTACAGCGTACATCAGATACTCACAATGTACACTGTTCTCTAGCCCAGTGTCTTTGTGGAGCACTGGGCGGCCAGTAAAGTGTCCATTTGTCATACGTGAACACACCACAGCACACAGTGTGAACAGCACGAAATTCTTTCTCTGCATTTAACCCATTCACCAATTGGAGCAGCGGGCAGCCAGAAACACAGCGCTCAGGGAGCAGTGTGTGGGGACGGAACCTTACTCAAGGGTACCTCAGTGGTGCCACTGGCAGACCTGGGATTTGAACCCACAACCTTCTGATCGTAGCGTCAACTCCCTAACCACTAGGCCACCAGTTTGTGCAAAAGGGGTCACCTATATTTGTCAAGCTTCAGATAAAACATGGAATGGCTTTTAAAGTTTCATGTTTGTCTTTAATCTAGAATGGCCAAACACATTCATGCGCAGCGCCATTGGCTTAGTACTAAAAACCTACTAGAATTCAGTGGAGGCACCTTTACTATTATGGCAGAGGTGTTCATCTAACTATTTTTTTGACCGGATCTAAATATTTAAGGCCCGAATTGAAGGCCTAGCACTAATAGTCGTACTTCACCACTGCTTATAGTGTAGATAAGTGGTCAGTGTTTCTAATATGGTGGACTATGAATGTGATAATACAGTGAAGGACACAAAGAAGTAAAAAAAAACAAAAAACTACTATGAGCTGGTTTGGAGCCAAACATAGTGAGTATAGTCCAATCTTATTGTTATAACAAATATATTGAGTATATTCTTTAGCCACTACAGCAGTTTTAACACTCATGTCTGTGTGTGAGTGAGAGAGAGAGAGAGAGAGAGAGAGAGAGAGAGAGCGAAGAGAATCCAATCTGTGCATGTGTGGGTGTGTATGTGTATGGGTGTTTTAGTTTTTGTGTGTGTAGGTGTGTGGGTGTTTGGAGGATGTTGTCTCAGAGGGCAAAGCAAATCATCCACACTGAAAAGAAAAAAAAAAGCAACAACAAGACAGATGCAAGGTTGCGCCAGGGTCACTGAAAGGTTGTTTTGATGTTAAGAAAATGTCAGATCACTCAAGCTAGACTGGGTCAGTCAGGTCATTTTCCTCAAAATCGAACATCACTTCACTATATATAGCACCACCACCTCCCTACACACTAAGTAGCCTTGTGTATTAGCCTCAGCTGCATCATACACTCATTCACGAGACAAAACAAATTCAGGCAATGTGCAGAAATCAAACTTACACAGTTTAGCCCTTACCCCAAATATTGTTAAGAAGCGAAGATGGTGTCCAGGGTTTTTGTGTGAAGTTTGTTTCTTTACTCTTGCACAAATAGACTCAAAGACACGTTGGTCATGTGGTTTTTGACACTGTATTTTTGACATATTGGTATTCAGGGGTTACACCAGGCCTAGAATGCACTGGAGCAGAGGTCATGTGACAAGACAATGGAGTTAAAAGTCTTGGACTATAATTTGATGGAAATGCAAACCATTTCCAATGCAATGTTCATAAAATCTATTTAACTACCGGGCTGACTTTACATGGCGAAGCTTTAATCCAATCCATTTACATGTAGAGAAAAATCAGCTGCAACTAACAGCCAATCAATAAGGCAATAACACATCATGTTATTATGATGAATTATATCATTTTAAACGACTGATTAAATCACCTTAATGGACAGAAAAGTTGGTGGCTTATTGGGTAGTTTATGACCTAAGTGGCTAGATCAAGTACAACTGTAATGACTACTCAAACATTCATTTACAACACACACAGGAGTTACATGCCACATGCAGCTACTAAAAACATAAAAAGTAAATTGACTGACTGAATTAAGTCTTTAAAACAAAAACAGACATGTTCATTAGTAGGCCTGCCACAAATACCATTTTACAGGCTTCCAGTTTTTTGTTGTCACTTAGGAACAAGCACTCAATTTTTTTTTATATAATTTGTTTTATAATTTACCATAGTTTACAAATAAAAGTATTTTCATTACTGCAATTCAAAGTATATCCAGTAGGTGGCAACAACATATTTATACTCTGAAGCTCAACTACTTGCGCGACATATGCTATAGAAGTTGTGATTGTACCCTCTCAGCTTTTGGATTTTGGAGGCGTAGGTGGTACAAGCAGAACTAGAATTAGCATTGAATTGATCATCATCAGAGTTGTAGTTTCTGTTCCTTTAGTTGGTTGCTCATCCACTCGGGCTCTGTCAACAGGTTTTAGCATTGCCCTCCCTAATACTTGCACATTTTCCAATGATTCATCAAACTGGGGTTGTAGTTAAGGCACCATATTTTGTGGCTTGAAGCTTCCGAATACTAAACTCAGAATCAATTACCAAAGTAAGCAAGAGATTCTTCAATATTCAAATTATTCCACCAACTATAATCATATTCATCAATCGCATTTTACTTATGCCAGTGCTGAGAACTCCATATAATACTACATAAAATGAACAATATTGTTCCCATGTTGATATCAATGAAAAAGGGCTCCTACCTCCAAAATCCCAATTTGACAACTAGCTGTTATGAATAAAAATGTATGCAGCATGCAGCTGAGTATGTGAATAATGGTCATCTCAAAGGCTACATTTGTCCATATAGAGCTCATAATCAAGTCTATTTGAGAGTACTTACTGTTACAACTCCATATGTTTTGAGACATATACGTCATGATTTAGACATGCAGTTTGTAGGACTGCATAAGCTTCCAGCATGTAGCTACATTTGTGCAAAACTAAAGAAGCAAACTTCACTAACAATGTCTTGGCTGGTTGACTACCTTTGGGTTAAAGGGACAAATTATCCAAGATGTTCATTTGCAAACAGTAGCATGTGATCGCACATTCAGTATAATTAGCTACAAATAGCTTGGCTTAGTTAACGCAGCCTTGTTAACCCTTCTCAGAGTCGGCTGCATCATAGGTCCCTGTTTTCTCCTGTCGTTTTTAGTAAACAAAGCTGTGCACTTCACAATAGCTTCCTACAAATAGTTTCAGTCTGAAAACCTCATTAGTGACTACTTCAAAGCCTAGTGTTAGACCTCCTGACACTTTTATCTGTGGAAATGTAAGAATGGTGCTCACATACACACTGGCAGCCTCCCTCAAAGCACCTTTTCTTACAACAAAACACACTAATTATGTCAATGTTTCTGAGAAGCAAAGAACGCTGAACTAGGCCATGACGAAGAGAGCGACTCCAAAAGTGATCAAAGATCGCAAACAGCTTTGAAAGACCTTGTATTGCTGCTGTGAGTGAAGTCGGAGCATTGCCTTAGCTGAGATAAAGCACTTTGCCATGATCTCCAGTCACGCTGGGGAGAAAGGTTGCTCCTTGTTTATCTCACGATTGCTGCTGAGGGCAGCTGCTGGTGGAAAACAATGCAGGTGTATATTATCTTCTGAGAGGTTCGTGCTATCTAATACTGTCATCTATGACATAAGAAAGGAAGAAAATTTCATGTTTCTTTGTTTCTTCTAGGAGACAACCTATATGCTTGTAGCCCTTAGAACTCAGAGTATATTAGTAACATCTGATGTCAACAAATAAAAACAGTGTAAATGAGTCTAAAACTGGTGTTTGCTCGTCGTTTGCTGCTCTTTCACTCGACGCGCAGCCACTCGGCTGCTCCCCGGACCCCCTCCCTCTGCAGGTTTTCCCCACCCACTTGTGGGCAGAGACTATCCTGAAAGACTATCCCGGGTTCAAAAATCTTGTTTTTTCTGTTTGTTTCTAAGAACTAAAATAAAAGAAATTTGTTCATTTTTGGTTTTTATCTACAAGTACCTTGGTGTTCGTCTGAACAATAAACTGGACTGGACTGGACAACACAAATGCTCTCTACAAAAATGGGCAGAGCAGGCTGTACCTGCTGCGGAGGCTCATGTCTTTTGGAGTGAAGGGGCCACTCCTGAAGACCTTTTATGACTCTGTAGTGGCATCAGCCATCTTTTACGGTGTGG
>JBBPCZ010021336.1:0-14377 GCA_037974445.1 Brycinus macrolepidotus
AAGAACTTGACTGGCCCGCACAGAGCCCTGACCTCAACCCCATCCAACACCTTTGCGATGAACTGGAACGGAGATTGTGAGCCAGGCCTTCTTATCCAACATCGGTGTCTGACCTCATAAATGCTCCGCAGAATGAATGGGCACCAAATCCCACAGAAACTCCAAAAATCTTGAGGAAAGCCTTCCAAGAAGAGTGGAAGCTGTTATAGCTGCAAAGGGGGGACCAACTCCATATGAAAGTCTATATATTTGAATGCAATGTCATTAAAGTCCCTGCTGGTGTAATGGTCATGCGTCCCAATACTTTTGTCCATGTAGTGTATTTAAAATCGTAGAAACCTTTATCTATGATCAACAACAGAGCAGCCAGAGTACTGATAATCCTACAGTACTGAACCCTTGTAGCCAACCAAAAAGGCATATAGGATCAAAAATAATGGAGAAGTGAAATTAGCCACATAGTGTAATTGAATTGAATATAAATGAAACCATATGTGAAAGAGTGAAAAGACTTGGGAGACAAAGACACATGTCCAAAACAAATAAGACTGTCTGGAATCTTTTAGGACACAAAAGAGCTGTTTTAATTGTGCCTAATTGGACGTGATCATTAAAAAAAGGAAGCTTTTTGTTTTTAGTGCAATCTGTTTTGACTTGTCTGCTAAGCTTGAGCTGTGCCCCTCTTGATTTAAAGTGTGTTCCAATACAACCAGTAGTCTAGAAATCCACCAATGACGTCTATCACGATATGCTCAGAAAAGCATATTGTGACATAATGTGACACGTTTGATCATAATACCAATAAATATTGTCATACTGCCCAGCCCTACAGTGGACTGTGTTTAATTGGCTGTAATTAACTGAGATTGTGATCATGATTAAAATACAATTCATTCTGCAGACCCATACCAATAACTGATTAATTACAGACTTTCAGATTGCTCTGAAGGGACTGGAGGTTCTGCAGTAATTTTTGTTCATTATTTTACGGAGGAACGACACGTCTTTGATAGGGAAAGTCAGACGTAGTTTCTGTGCCACGAGGTGTCGGGCGGCGATAAACACACGCCAAAGGGACAGAGACTTAAAATGGATTTTGTAATGGATCTGGAAGTAGTTCAGGCCGGAGGAGAGGACTGAACCCTAGCCATCTTTGTAAATGAGAAAATATGTAAATGTTTTACATCTCTAGGAACAGGCCGATCTAATCCCTTCCCAGTTCATTCGCTGTTCATAGTCTAGCTCTGGAAGTGTATTTGTAAATGTGAAGTGAACACACACGCACACATACACACACATACAACAGGTGCCAACAAAGGCTTCTTCTTTGGAATGTTCTATAGAAGACTTTTGTGTCCAACGATGCTTGAAAAATGAAGGTATGAGCGTAAAAGACCGTTAAAAGAGCATTGAACCTTGGTTTAAAGGAAACACATGATGTTAAGGTTCTATACCAACATGCAGAGGTTCTTTAAACTGTAAAAAGTTGTTTTCAGAAATGGTTCTGTAAAGAACCACCCACTGAATGGTTCTTTCAGGTTGTAGTACTGACTGGAGAACGCCCAGAAAGTAGTGCCTTCTTAAATGCAGGCTTACTGTTCAGTTATTAGTCGTGAGACTTATTATTCAGGAACTATTTAGACACTAATGTAAGGTATGAAAACGAGGGGTCCGCATACAGAACCCAACAGATTAAGAGCTCAAATAGCTATTTGTTTATCAGCATCAACTGATAATGGAGCAATGACACACACACACTCACACACACACACACACTCACAAAGGCACAGCTAGTTTTACTCATACCTGGATATATTTGATCTTAATTTATTCTTAAAGTCATATCATTCTTAAAATTTTAAACAAATAATGAACGGTGTTCCAGAAACTACAGAAATGTTACAGAATATCAAGTTTGCACCCACCAGTCTTAACCCTGCACTAGCCACTTTTTGCTATTAGCCTAGCCTAGAGCTGGGCACTGTGTCACCTAAACAAGCTTTTTGTCAAACAGTGACAATTTTTTTGTTTTGTTTTGGTGGTAGAGAAGATAGATAACAAACACTTAGCTAACTTGGCCATTTTCTACGGGCCTAAGGTCTATTCAAAATGCATTAAAACCAAACAAGTTTCCTTTCACACATCTGGTTTCTGTTTGTTTAATATTTTGTGGGATTGTAAGTTCATTAACATAAATGTAAATATCCAGTGCTATGATATATTTGAAAAATATAAGGCTTCCCAGCACTAACCTGGCTGGCTGAACGCGGGGTTTATTGCTTCGCCATCATGTGCAGGGGAGAGCCCTCTGAGACATGCTGTTAAGAGCCAGGTTAGCCTGGCACGTTGGCAGAGCTGTGCCTTTTTGCTGCTCTCTGGCTATCTGCCGTCTCGCCTCTCTCTATCAGGTGTCTCGTTATTTTCGGCCACTTGCTATTTTTAGCATCGGAACTCCGGTCCATTGCCTTTTATTTGATTGGTTGAGGCAGTGTGCCTCAGGGACTGATGCTCTTTTGTTTCAAGATGATGTGTATAGTTCTAATCTTACTGAGTTTTTTTTTTTTTTTGTCCTTTACCTCATCGATCAGTCATGTTGGGCTTATCCTGAACTGCAGCTGTCTACTACACTCTGAGGACCAGATATGTGTCGGATGCAGACAGTCTGAAACGTGTTTTGATCTGACCGTAATATGCGCTCACAACGCGTCTGAATTTAATGGTCGGCTTACAAAGCCCTGCCCACTAACAGAGGGCTTGTGAGGCCAAGGTTTAAAAGACTTAACAAACCTGAGAAAAAAAAAAAAACAACACAAAATTCAGTGAAGATGAGGTGTTGATGAGGTGGTGATAAATGATGTTCTTTGCCACCAAAGCATTCTCCAAGGTGTAATCTTTTAGAGTTTCTGAAATAGTAACATGGGTGGAGTGTGCATATTGGAACCATTGTTAAACAAAGTCTCTCGACATGTCTTTTGAGACCCTAATGCAAATTTAAGCCTGCTTTTAAAAGGTGTAGTGAAATCGATGCAAAACAGGTCGCCACGAGTTGCACAGACTTTGAGCGACAGATCTACAGTGGGTATAGAAAAGAATGACTCACATTTTGTTGCTTTGCAGCCTGAAATGAAGATGCACAAAAATCCAACTGTGTTTACACAATGCTATTTATCCAAGTGAAAGATATCATAGCCACAGTTTAGAAAAAAACCTAAATAAAAAAAAAAAAAAACAATCACGGAGATGGATGAAGGATCACCCCCTCCTAAAACTACTTGTAAACTCAATCAGGTGTACCTAATCACCTTCCCCATTACACACCAAGCTAACTGGCTTCCACCTGTGATAAATTGTAATTGTTTTGATTAGTTCAGCATGAAAACAGCAGTTCCTGGAGCATTCCAATGCTTGGTTGTGCATCTTCAAGTAAACAATGTATTGTTTACTCACTGTCAGAAGATCTCAGGGATAAAGTAGTTGACAGGAAAGTCAGAAGATGGATACAAAAAATTCAAATTCTTTATCAATCTCTAGGAGTACAGTAAAGTGTATAATTGAGAAGTGTTTGGTACTACTGGGAACCTTGCTAGATCAGGCAGTCCCTCCAAACTGGATGGAAGAGTGAGGAGGAAACTGGTCAGAGAGGCTACCAAGAGGCCTGTGTGAATTTTGAAGCAGTTACAGGAGTTTATGGCAAAGAGTGGTTATTGTGTGGGTGTGACAATATCACAGCCACTCCTCAAGAAAGGCCACATTAAGTCTTGGTTGAGCTTTATCAAAACACACTTTGAAGATTATGAGGCCAAGTGGAAAAAGGTGTTATGGTCCGATGAGACCTAATCAAACTATTTGGCCTAAACACCAAATGATACATCTGGTGGAAAGCCAATACAGAGAAAACCATCCAAAGGACACCATACCTATAGAAAAGCATGGTGGTGGCAGCATCCTGTTGTGAGGGTGTTTCTCTGCAGCAGGGACTGGGGCACTTGTAAGGATAGAAGGAAAAATGGATAGGCCAAAATACCATCAAATTCTTGTGGAATACTTGTTGCCCTCTGCCAGAAAGTTGTCAGTGGGAAGAAGGTACACCTTCCAACATGACAGTGGTCCAAAGCGCTAAGCAAAACTGGTCACACAGTGGCCGAAGGAGAAAAAGGTGAATGTCCTTGTGTGGCCTAGTCAGAGCCCAGTCTTAAACCCTATTGAAAATCTGTGGAATGACGTGAAGATTGCGGTCCACCAATGATCACCATTCAGTTTTACAGAGCTTGAACAGTTCTGTAAAGAAACGTGAGCAAATAGTCTAGATGTGCAAAGTTGGTAGAGAAGTATCCCAACAGACTCAAGGCAGTAATTAAAGCGAAAGGTGGTTCCGCACAGGGGTGTGAGTACTTTCTATCTCAGTGATTCTATCTCAGTGATTCTGTCTTTTTATTAATTGTTTTGCAAAACTGCTGCTATCATATCTTTTACTGGGAAATATATGATGGAAAAATGTTTTTTGTGTGTGTATGTGTCTTCATTTCAGGCCAGAAAGCAGCAAAATGTGAATATTTTGAAGGAGGTGATTCTTCTCTATGTCCATGATAATCAGCTCCATGTATAACATCTCCAGCCACTTTTTTCATTCTCTGTCAAACATGTGCATGATGGAGATCAGAGCATTTTACATTTTACAGAGCACATGGCCTATAAATTGCACACTTAGACAGTTTCGCACATAACGCATGTATAATGCATCTGATATGCACCTCAAACTGATGCGAAAGGATTGGGACATTTGACCCTCACGGTCTTTAGGAGGCTTCTTTTGGCACTTGCACTGTGACAAGCTATACAGTGCATTGACATATCAGTTGATATTTCTGTGATGGGTTCCATTTACCCTAAACATACAGCTCCGGCAAAAAATAAGAGCCCACTGCAAAAATGTTCAGTTTCTCAGGTTTTAATCTTTTGTAGGTGCAAGTATTGAACTGAACAGCTTTGCCTTAGTTTTTAAGAACTGCTTACAATATTTCTCCTAATTTCCAAATAAAAATATTGTTCTTTAAAGCATCATTTTAAAGGAAATGACAAAACATCAAAATAAGAGAAATGATGCAGTGTTTACAGAACTTAAATAATTCAAAGAAAACAAATCTCTTGTTCACTCTTAAACAAAATGGCAATAAGTACCTTTGACGTAGTTCCAGTAGTGTTTTGCCATCCAACTGGTCACACTGCTGATTTAAAAAGAAATTGCAGTGGTCTCTTATTTTTTTCCCGAGCTGTAGTTGATCAGCTTCCATTACTTGTTTGCTATATTATATTTGTAGCTCCAGTGCAAAACTAAATAAACACACTTCAGACCCCGAACATGTCTTGGCTGATCACGTACATTTGGGGTAAGGGTGAATTAGATTTTTTTTTTTTTTTTTACCAAACTTCCCTTAGGCCGAGTGGACATTTTCTGAATGCTGTGGAATGAATGTCGCCTGTGGCACAGCGATGAAGTACCTCATATCAATAAGAACAGACTTTCAGCTTTGAATCTCATCTTTGAACACCAATATAATAAGATTAAATGTCAGAAGTCTGCAGGTTTTAATATTTCTGGCCTTTCCACTTGGTTCTGGCATTTGCACACCTGAAGAAGACATAGCCATTACTTGAAAATGTGATGAAAATATGACATTAAAGTTCCAACTTTAGGACATGAAGGACCGTTTACTTCAAGGCATAATTATGCGCATAAAATTTGTATCGCTGGAGCCTTTCGGCCTTGTAGTTACTGTCTCTTGAAATGACATCTTCTAAAATAGCGGTGAGCAAAATGGCAAAAATGTAATCACAATAGTAAGTTTCACAATTATATGATCAGTCAAAAAATAAATTTTTTTCTGACATCTGTTAAGTTGGAACAGACAAAAATAGCCGCTAGTGACTTAAAACATATTATCCAAAACTATGAGTACAAAACGTTTTTAAATGTTTCACACATTGCACTAAATCTAATTAAACAAGACTAATTATGCACTGTGTGAAATGGAACAAGGAGTTGGTCTGTGTTTAAGTACACATTGTGACATAATTGATCACAATAATGATAAATATCATATTGACCAGCTTGGTGGAAACATTTGACATTATTGATAATTGTTGGCAAATTTTTCATTGCCATTTTCAAAGTGACTACAGTGAGTTCACAACTTGAAGAGGGCACCAATAACGTCATATCTTTGGCTGAAAGCTCAAAAAGAACTAAAGTCTGGGAGCATTTTTTTTAAAAAACAAAAATAATGTAGATCACATACAACCATATGGTTGTCTGACTTGGTTTTCCATGGAAGCACAACATTATATTCGATCACCCGAAAAGAAAACGTTATGTAGATCCTGAAGCGGCAGAACAGTCAGTGAAAAACTACAGTTACTTTTTGAAAACATGCACTTCAAACTGTAACCAGTTTGTCAGAATGAGCTAATTCTGTCCTTCCAAAAAGCAATAAAGTTTACAATATTATATCATTAACACAAGCCACTTTTATATTCCCCTGCTCTTTTCTGTAATGGTAACTCAGCTTTACATGAACAGTATCTCATTTTGTCAGAATGTGTTTATAATTTTAATCAAAAAAAGGTTGTTCACTGAAATTTAGAATGAGAGTATTATTATTTAGTATTATTTAATACTATTTAATACTCATTTACTAAAAAAAAGAAAGCAACACATTTTCAGTTCTCATTTAAGTCAGTTAATCAATTATTTGTCAGTTAATCTACATAAATATTCAACTGTTAAGCTATTCATTTTTGTAGCCCAAATCCGTTGTTGGATCTCTTCACCGGAAAAACAATCCGGTCCATCAACTACAAGATTGAATATTAAAACTTGTAGAGCAGATCTAGAAATCAGATCTAGAACCTTGGATCCAGTTTCCAGTCCTGGGTTGCTTTAATCACTAGTAGTTAAATGGAAATCTGCCGATTTGTCAAACTTTCTGCATAATTCAGCTGTTAAGATATAAGAGTCATTCAGGGTGGTTCGTGTGTGCACGCTGAGAGTGAATGCAGCTTAGTGCAAGTGCCTGTGAAGGGCTGTCCTGTCTGGCTGTGGATGTGCTGATATGCCTGTGGCTGCCTCTAAATGTGGCGGATTATCAATGGCCAGAGTGAAGCACGGAGACTCTTTTATTTGCCAAAGCTGCTGCGTCTGAACTGCATGGAGAAATGAGGCAGAGTGCTTCCCTGAAGGAGGAGAATCTTTCTCGCTCTCTCTCTCTCTCTCTCTCTCTCTCTCTCTCTTTCTCTCTTTCACTCTCGCTCTCTCTCGCTCTTTCTTTCTCTCTGGAGGATCATGGCAATTTCATGCGTCTTCTTCCATAAGTGAAAACAGATCATTTTGTCCTTTTGTGGCAGTCAGTGCTACAGGTTTTTCAGCTTTGGTGACGGTAACGGTCTTGCGAGCGAGTCAGGCAGGGTTAAAGAGTGGGTGAGCAGTCGGGCTATTTTCAGACATGCAATAATGTCAGATTAACATTTTCTCTCACTTCCCAGCCTTCTGTTCTGTGTCTTCAAAAGACAACCATGCAGAAAGTAAAAAGAGGCATTGAGTTTTCCCTGTAATGACTATAAAAGGCCTCATGCTATTAAAATACCAAGAACCTTGTTAAAAATTGCACTCATACACATTCTTTAATTAACTATGTAGCAGTGATTGTACCTGTTATTTTCACACCACAGTGTGTTCCGGTTATTATTGAACTGTAAAACATCCTTGCGTGGCGAGAAAAGATGTTTCTTTGGTCGATAGAAATCAGCAGAGAAATGTTAAGCAGGGACGTTCTTGTGTCTGAGGTTTATTTCTATAGCTAATGAATCTGTTGACTTTTAAATCGGGTAATTAAACTATTTGGCCTTCTGCATTTTGCTCTCGTTTTGCCCTGTCATTGTGTAACAGAACTATAGGAACTATACAATCTGTCAGAATAGCCGTATATGATATGAATATTATAGTATTTTAACCCTGTCAAGTTGCAGTTACTGCCAACATGCTCTAATCTTAGATGAATTATTTCTTACTCACAGCTCAGTGTAACAAGCCAAGAAATTCTGTGGCAAACGAGGATTTTAACCTTTCCATGCATGCAATCTTCTATGCAACTAGATTCATTCATTTTCTGTAACCGCTTAATCCTTACTAGGGTCGCGGGTACCCGGAGCCTATCCCGGGGTCTTGGGGCGCGAGGCAGGCCACACACACACACCATTCACTCACACCTACGGTCAATTTAGAATCTCCAATTCGCCTGACACGCATGTCTTTGGACTGTGGGAGAAACTGGAGACCCTGGAGGAAACCTACGCCACCACGAGGAGAACATCCATACTCCGCACACACAAGGCCAGGACCCAGATTTTAACCCCCAACCTTGGAGGTGTGAGGCAGCAGTGCTACCCACTGTGCCACCGTGGGGCTCAATCAAAACTTTTAACATTTAATTTTAGATGTAATTCAAATGCAATTATATGTGAATAAAAGAAATAAAAAGTGAAATAAAAGTAATAACTCTTGCAGGCATGTATTGGGAATATCGGGAATATTACCACCATAACTCAACATATCTCCACTATTTTCCATGTGAGTGGAAGTGGAGCGTGAAGTGGAGCGTATTTTAAACTGGAATGGTAACCTGTGGCCCTGCACTTGACCTCAAAGCTGCCGTGTCACTTGTAATCCGCTCCTGTGTTAATCAGAGTAACCTCTATATAGGCCATGCCCTGCATGTTAACCGTCACAAAGGACAACTTTAGACAGTGTAGTCCTATAGCATTAAGTAAAGAGCTGCAGGTGTTCCACTTTGCTCACTTCTCATATAAATGCCTAAATTATACTAATATTTTATGTTCAGTGTTATGTGTCAGTAATGATACATGGTGTGCAGTATGCTGTTCAATGTAACTGAAGCCCCTTTGTCTTACCCTGTTTAATTGAGATGTGGCCAAATGTTAACACAAGTCAGGGTTGAAAGGTTTTTGTGGGATTTACTTGCTCAAGGCCTGCTACGTAACTACCAGGGGGCTCATTTGTGAACAGAAACCCATACATTATGGAGAAAGTTGAGGAATGGGTCTGATTCTCTTGGTTTCAAAGTTAATTTTTCAGTTTTTACCAGAGAGTCTTTCTTTTGGCATAGGGCTTAAAAGAAGCAGCAATAAACTGCTCCTTTAAGCCTGTGTGACTGCTACTGTGCAAAAGTGACGAATTTCGGTGACACTTTTTTATGGTAGAGTTTCTAGTTTGCACGAGTGAAAAGTCATTCATGATGAGAATGTAACGTTCAGTTTAACAGAACTTGGCAAATGGTAGAATACGGTCATGTTGAAATGAAAACCGGATGCTTTTTACTCTTGTTAGTTCACATTCCCGGTCATATGCATATGGTATGATTCATCTTTTTTTTTAATTTTTTTTATTCATCAGCCCACCATTTAGTATGGCTAATTCCCATTAGCTAGGACTCTCCCAATCACATATTACTAGTACTGGGAGGGTAAGGCACTGTATCTTTTCAAACCGTTCCTAATGCAGCATCATTGGACAGCTCAACACGCTTGGAGGAGAAAACTAACCACTAATTCTGCTATGTCAGCTAGCAGATGCCCACAATGGCTAACATCATGGTGAGTGAGGGCCATCCTACCCACCCAGAGAGAGTGAGGCCATTTGGGAGCCTCAGTTCCCACAACAGTTCCAGGTGACAGTAGCTGTCCAAATACGTTTACCAGTGCTCCAGATCGTTGGCCAGCTTGTTCCCAGTTGCCTTTGTTATGGAGAGTAAAAGAGTTTGCAGACTAGCTGATAAGAAAATTATACAGACCCCAGCTGATAAAACCAGTAGAGCTGAAGTTAACCAGTAACCAATAATCCCATCACTTACATGCCTCTGATGGCAGTATCATGTGTCACAGTGTTGAAAATAGCTGCCGTGGCGGTGAATGTAGTGTGCTTGTAATATGTCTGTGGTTTCACTATTCTTTCCCTGCTTGTTGGGAGTGGGTTGCGAAGACGAGGGCACCCTGCGAGCAGTAATTAGTGAGCGCAGGATCACACACCGCTGTGAGGGTGACATGCAGAGTCAGCTTAGCTGGAAACCTGTCCATATTAAGACCTCGGCACTGCTTTGATTTCAGCACTTTAATTATACCCGAGTATATTGATGGTAGGGTATGATTTTTCTCCTTTTCCACAGAGGCAGCCTCGTCATTTAAAAGTGAGAAATAATTATGTTTGTTTTTGCCCGTCACAGCCAGTCTTGCCTCCTTGGGAGTTGAAAAGTACATTTAAAAAAAAAAGAAAAAGAAATGCTGTTACAATTACGACGCATCTGAAAGCCAGCCAGGATCAGCTTCTTTAAAAATGAAAATGCAAACAGTGAAATAAAAGCCCCCCTGAAAGTCATTATCTGGGACACAGCTTAATTGGCATGAAGCAAAACTTTGTACAACAGAACAAAATACTGTGTGGTGGAATGATTTAGCCATGATCTTTGTATTATGACAGATTCTGCACAATCCAAGTTTATGGTCCAATAAAATCCTGTGAATAGAAATATCACCTGGGAATTGCTCAGTGAACAGTAGAGCTAGTGTGGAAAATCTATTAATAGTATGGATTTGTGATGGATGGGTGTTCATTTGTGTAACTGGAATATTATCAGTGATTGCTGGTAATAATGTTGGACTAGAGGCCTAAAACAATTAACACCTATCAATAGGTCACACAGTGGATTTCATTTGAGTGCCTCGTTCTAAAGACACCAATGAATTGAGCTGCCCAGCAAGTCATCACACACATAAATGTTTATATGTTGATTGGTACCATTACCTAACAGCTGTGGTGAGTTAATGTCTTAATATCTTACCTAAATGTCTGTCATAACCAGTTGTAAGCTTCAAATGTCCATGCATGGGTACTATAACACTACTAGTTTCATTTTTATAATTAATACAGCAAATAACATTGTTGAAATCATGGACATTAGAAAAATACAGGCTTTTTTTGCACTAATTGAACATTGCCATGCTACGTCATTCTCACTGGTTGACTGTATCCAACTCTTAATGTAAGCAAAATGTTACATTTCCTTATTAAATATTATACATGTAGTGTTTTACAGTGGCATTGAGTGTTCCAATCAGATTTTCGAACCAGAACTAACCTCCTTATCTACTTACTCTGCAAAGGCAGGGCTGGATGCTGTAGGCTTAAATAAAAAATAGATTAATTATTGAACGAATCTAGGGACTGCGTAACAGCGCATTTGACATGGAACTATGGATAGACTGTGAATCTACAGCTTGGGCTAGATATAAATCAGCCTCATTTCCAATAATTCTTTTTCTTTACAGTCTGATGGTGGCACTGTTGTTCTTGGGTCCACAGGAATCCAATATATTTAACTTCTAGTCATCTATTAACACAAAATGAAATGATGTGGAAGGCAAAATAATCTTATTATGATGCTTTTGTAAGAGAGAGAAATGGCTTTTAGTCTGGTTAGTGGAACATTTTGCTTAGAGAGGGCTTTGTGCAAAATGAGCCTTCATATGATCACAGTATGTGCTAACAGTGCATCTAAAATCTACATTTGATGCACACCGATCCATCTCCTAACTGCACACACTCAGGCTGTCAACATTCTTGAGACAATAAACAAGTGATGGAGACAGTGGTGATTTTATGTTTCTAAGGAACAGAGTAATTCTACTCTGAAAATAAAATTAAGAGAATGATAAAGGATTGCGAGTGCACTTGGGCTGCAACATGGCATATTTTGCATAATATCTTCACACACACACACACACACACACACACACACACACACACTCACATATCCGATTCTCAGAGCTGAAATACTGCTGGGAAACATTATGTGAGTGTGTGTGTGTGTCTGTTTAGCCGCTATGTATACTTCCATTGTTAAAGTCTCCCAGCATCATGCTTTTGAGACATTACCACAAATACACGTCTGGTTTTAAAATGCTCCGAAAAAGACACAACACCAAATACCTCTAGTTTAAGAAATCAGGCAAATGCATTTGCATGAGGTAGAGAAGCGCGCTTTGCATTTTTCCATGAGCTACCGCACATTGTGCCAGTTTTGTAGATAACATGCAGACAGGCTGCATCTGATTTACACCTAAAACTGGCACAAAAGGTTTAGTACATGAGGTTCAGAGTTCTGTTAAAATGCAATGTCAATATAACATTTGAATTAAAGTAAGCTGTCCTGAGCTATTTATACATTTTAAGTGTTAGCAGTATGTCACAGATGTCTGATACCACATAAGTCAGTCTGTTATAGATTATAGTTGAATATAGGGAAAGGTATGTATGAAATAAAGTTTTTAGTCCATAGTCAAATGATATTTATCATTATTTCGATAAATTACATGACAGTACAAAGGTTTTTGCACACTACAGATTTTGTCCACTTATCCATTTCATAAACTGCAGACTTTTATAATTGTTAAGCATTGGGAAGTTGCTTATATTTATATTAGTTGGCTTGTAAGACAGAGGTCAGAAGTGATGAATTTAAAAAAATGACATTTTCTGGCTAATAAAGGTACTCAAATGGTGAACATACTGTAAATTTATTTGTTAGCAAAGAATAGTGTGTTTGATAGAATAGTGTGAAAAGTGTGTTTTTAGTAACTGTTAAGTGAGTAACATGCAAATGTAGACAATCTCAGTGTGTGCCAAAACGTAATTAAATTAGGTTTTGTGCAGCGTGTGAAAAATCAGAGTTCTTCGTTTTTGGTGGTAAAATTGAAAATAAGGCTCTACTGGATCTTTTGGTCTTTTCTAACTTATCAAAAGTCAGACCAAGCCAGTATTGTGTATTGTGATGTTATAATTTTGCCGTATCTTAAGCTTTTAAACTACACTCCATTGAACACATTCAGTAGTGGGATATTCTATCTCAACCAGTAGCACTGTAACGTTTTTGAAAATTGCATTAATTTCGGCCCAACTATCGCTCTAACTCACCTGGTGTAGTCCGAGTCTCGGGTAGGGCCTAGTGTTGAACAGGAGGCTGGGAGATGGGCCATGTTTCCAGATGGCCACCGAGGGAAGACCAGTGCAGTCTGACTGATTTTTACTCTGACAAGACAATGATGATGGCAATCTTTGGAACATTCCTTATTCTTGAAGATCAGCCCTTTAAACTGCAGATTTCACTCTAATTAATGCTTAATGAGAATGCCTATTTGAAATGCTCCTACTGCTCTCTCTTGCAGTAAGAAACAGAGCCTGATGGATGCCCCCATTTAGATGCATTTTTAACCACATTTTTTGAAGACTTCTTAGTTTTTCTTTTTTGAATAAAGTATTTTGGAATCTTTGAAAGGCTTTGGACAATTTGTTATTGTTCAACAAAGTCCAGTTCCAATTTTTTTGCCTTTTTTTAAAAGCTCTGATAACCCAATTCATCATCGGAATAATTGGTTGGTTATTTGACAATGATGTGAAGTCTTTAATGTATTATTGCCGCTATAGCTTCAGATTCTCGCATAGATCTGACACTCTGTGGTTTGCAGACTACTTTGTGAGCATGATGAACAGAATAGTGAAGATAACTGAAGATATGTTCTAGCGTTTGGTTAATTGTGCTCAGCGTTTTGACTAGTCATTACCGAGTGAGTCAGAAACCGACTGCGGCTTTCTCAGGATAGAAAGGTTAAGTCATCTTCAACAGTGTCATTACCTTCATCCTACATACTTCCTTTACTGAGTTATTACAAAATAATATGATTTTTTCTCCCCATATGAAGTCAAATAATAGGCTCTCACAGTGCATAAGAGCATTTTCTTTTTTTCTCCCTCCTCTTATCTCTTTGCCTCTGTTTTCATTTATCAGATTACATTAGAGGAGATTCAAGGGCATTCTACCTGAAGGCTTTAAAGGAGGGATGCCGTTGCTTTTTAAAAAAAAAAAATCAAACAGGGAAATAACTGTAGTGAGTTTTAAAAGATAACATTTATTCCACCAATCTGTACTGTCCATATACGTCCATATATTAATTTGGGATGTCACAAAAACCCACACATTTACATACACTATATAGACAAAAGTATTGGGACGCCTGACCATTCCACCAGCAGGGACTTTAATGATATACATAGATGTACATGAAATACATAGACTTTAATATGGAATTGGTCCCCCTTTGCAGCTATAAAAGCTTCTACTCTTCGTGGAAGGCTTTCCACAGGATTTTGGAGAGTTTCTGTGTCCATTCATTCTGTTGAGCATTTATGAGGTCAGGCACTGATGTTGGACGAGAAGGCCTGGCTCGCAATCTCCATTCCAGTTCATCCCAAAGG
>JBBPCZ010021347.1:0-14377 GCA_037974445.1 Brycinus macrolepidotus
CACTTTCTGCCGTGACAATGCAAATTTCCCACTTGTGGGACTAATAAAGGATTATCTTATCTTATCTTATCTTATATACATATATACACACACCCATACACACACCTATACATACACCCATACACACACACACACAAACACATACACACACACACATACATACATACACCTATACACACACATACACACACAAACATATACACACACATACACATACACACTCACCCATGTGTGTGTGTGTGTGTGTGTGAAAGTGCGTGTGAATGTGTGCCTGTGTATAGATGTGTGTATGTGTGTGTGTGTGTGTGTGTGTGTATGTAATACTGCAGCACCCAGCAGGGGGCGCAGTTTGCCGCTCCGAATTCAAGCCGCCATGTTCCACTCTTCCCCTTCATCAAACATAAACACAAACACAAACTGCTGCTCTAAATAATAAATAAAATATAAGCATCTCCACCCCCCTCTCTCTCTACCTCTACCCCCTCCCCCCCTCTCTGCGCGTGCTCGCTCGTTCTCCAGCTGCAGCTCGAGCTGAAGGAGAGGCGCGTGCGGGAGAGGTGCGGTGTGTCGTGTTTGTCACGAAGAATAAGCTCGAGCTCCTCGCGCACGCGGGTGCGTGACTGCGGAGAGAAACTGGAGGGACTGAAGGACAAACATGAGCGGAGGAGTTTATGGAGGAGGTAAGAATATCACCAATCAATCACCTCCATCACCAGTCACTTCCATCCCAATCAATCACCTCCATCACCAATCAGTCACCTCCATCACCAATCAATCACCTCCATCACCAATCACTTCCATCCCAATCAATCACCTCCATCACCAATAAGTCACCTCCATCACCAATCACCTCCATCACCAATCACTTCCATCCCAATCAGTCACCTCCATCACCAATCACTTCCATCACCAATCACCTCCATCGCCAATCAATCACCTCCATCACCAATCACTTCCATCACCAATCAATCACCTCCATCACCAATCACTTCCATCACCAATCACCTCCATCACCAATCACATCATCACCAATCAATCACCTTAATCACCAGTCAGTCGCCTCCATCACCAGTCACCACCATCACCAATCACCTCCATCACCAATCACCTCCATCACCAATCACCTCCATCACCAATCAATCACCTCCATCACCAATCACTTCCATCACCAATCAATCACCTCCATCACCAAGCAATCACCTTCATCACCAATCAATCACCACCATCACCAATCAATCATCTTCGTCACCAATCAGTCACCGGCATCACCAATTAGTCACCACCATCACCAATCAATCATCTCCGTCACCAATCAGTCACCACCATCACCAATCAATCACTCTTCATCACCAATCAGTCACCTCCATCACCAATCAGTCACCACCATCACCAATCAATCATCTCCATCACCAATCAGTCACCACCATCACTAATCAAACACCTCCATCACCAATCACTCACCACCATCACCAATCAATTATCTCCGTCACCAAACAGTCACCACCATCACCAATCACCTCCATCACCAATCAATCACCCTTCATCACCAATCAGTCACCTCCATCACCAATCAGTCACCACCATCACTAATCAATCACCTCCATCACCAATCAGTCACCTCCATCACCAATCAATCACCTCCATCAACAATCACCTCCATCACCAATCAATCACCTCCATCATCAATCATTCACCAACATCACCAATCAATTATCTCCATCACCAAACAGTCACCACCATCACCAATCAATCACCTCCATCACCAATCAATCACCCTTCATCACCAATCAGTCACCTCCATCACCAATCAGTCACCTCCATCACTAATCAATCACCTCCATCACCAATCAGTCGCCTCCATCACCAATCAGTCACCACCATCAACAATCACCTCCATCACCAATCAATCACCTCCATCATCAATCATTCACCACCATCACCAATCAATCACCTCTATCACCAATCACCTCCATCTCAATCACTTCCATCACCAATCACCTTCATCACCAATCAGTCACCTCCATCACCAATCACCTTTATCACCAATCAGTAACCTCCATCACCAGTCACCACCATCACCTTCATCACCAATCACCTCCATCACCAATCAATCACCTCCATCAGCAACCAATCACCTCCATCACCAACCAGTCACCTCCATCAACAACCAGTCACCTCCATCAACAATCAATCACCTCCATCAACAATCAATCACCTCCATCAACAACCATTCACCTCCATCATCAATCAGTCACCACCATCACCAATCAATCACCTCCATCACCAACCAATCACCTCATCAACAATCTCCTCCATAATCAATCTATCACCTCCATTACCAATCAGTCACCTCCATCACCAATCACCTTCATCACCAATCACCTCCATCAGCAACCAATCACCTCCATCACCAACCAGTCACCTCCATCACCAATCACCTCCATCACCAATCACCTCCATCACCAACCAGTCACCTCCATCAACAACCAATCACCTCCATCAACAACCAGTCACCTCCATCAACAATCAGTCACCACCATCACCAATCAATCACCTCCATCACCAACCAATCACCTCCATCAACAATCTCCTCCATAATCAATCTGTCACCTCCATTACCAATCAGTCACCTCCATCATGATGTTCTGCTTGTTATTTCCAACTCTCTCCCGCTTTCCCTCTCCATCTATCTCTCCCTCTCTCTCTCTCTGTTCTTTCTCTTTCTTTCTCTCTGTCCCTCTCTCTCCCTCTTACTCTCTGTTCTCTCTTTCTCTCTCTCTCTCTCTCTCTCCCTCTCTGTTCTTTCTCTCTCTCCCTCACCTCTCTGTCTCCATCTCTCTCTCTCTCTCTTTCTCTGTTCTTTCTCTCTCTCCCTCTCCCTCTCTGTCTCCATCTCTCTCTCTCTCTCTCTCTGTTCTTTCTCTCTCTGTCTCTCTCTCCCTTTCTCTCTCTCTCTCTCTGTTCTCTCTCTCTCTCTCTCGGTGCGGGAGTGCGTGTGAGGGTGTGTGGTGAGAGGGCGACTGTTTCACTTTTTTTCTGATTTCTGTGGCACGTGCTCCAGGTTTCAGTTAGTATGGTTTTGTGTTGGCCTGTTGGAGCGTTGTTGATCGGTTAGTGCGGGGTTAATCAGCGGGTGGGGGGGGGGTTCTTTGGGGTGAGATGGTGGAATTGCTTCTGCCCCTGGCAGGGGATCGCCGTCTCTGTCCCTCCAGGCATGGGATCAGGTGTTTGTGTGACCCCGGTGTTGCGGTGGAGGAGGTGCTGGTTGACGTGGGAGAGCAGGTGGGATTCGTAAAAATCTTCTCTGCTTTCCACATGAACAAAGTATTTGTGGTATTTTTAAGGGCCGGAGAGTCTCGTTTGGCGGTTGGTGGAAAGCGGGATCCGGGTCAGAGAGTTTCGTTCGGCCGACCCGAGACAAAGTAGAACATCTCCAGCCATGATGGCCTGCCTCTAAAGAGCTCTCAGGGCAGGAAGGTTTTAATTAATTTGATCCTGTGTCAGGCTAAAATGAGTGTATGGGTGATGAGGTGGAATCAGATGAAAAAAGGGGGGAGGGGGTCGACTGACCCAGAGCAGGCGGCGAAGGTGTTGGTGGCGGCTCATCTGAGAACTGAATCCTCGTATTTTAAAATGACTTACGACTTGTGCAGGTTCTCTGAGATTTGGGGGGCAGAATAGTGTTTTATGTGTGTTAAATTAGGAGGAGCAGCTGGTTTTGAACTTTAAGTGTTTTAATTTGTGTTATGAAGTCTTTATATTTTTATTTCTACCTTTGTTGTGATTTTCATGGTAGTCTTGTTTTTAATTTTTATTTCATTATGCTGTCTTAAATTTTGATCTGACTGTGTGAGTGAGTTGATGGATTTTTAGTGCTAATAAAGGTGGTCAAAAGTAAAAAAAAAACCCTCTCTCTCTCTCTCCTTGTTCTCTCTCTCTCTCTCTCTCACTCTCTCTCTCTCTCTCTCTCTCTCTCTCTCTCTCCCTCCCTGTTTTCTCTCTCTCTCTCTCTCAGATGAGGTGGGGGCGTTGGTTTTTGATATTGGCTCTTTCTCTACCAGAGCTGGTTACGCAGGAGAAGACTGCCCTAAGGTACATTCATCCATCCATCCATCCATCTATCCATTCGTTCATCCATCAATCCATCCATCCATTCATCCATCCATCCATTCATCTATCCATTCATCCACCCATCATCCATTCATCCATCCATCATCCATCCATCCATCCATTCATCCACACAAACATCCATCCATTCATCAGTCCATCTATCCATCCATTTCATTCATTCATTCATTCACACAAACATCCATCCATTCATCAGTCCATCGATCCATCCATCCATTCATCCACCCAAATGTCCATCCATTCATCCATCTATCATCCATCCATTCATCGACCCAAACATCCATCCATCCATTCATCCACCCAAACATCCATCCATTCATCCATCCATCCATTCATCTATCCATCCATCCATCGATCCATCATCTCTTATTACTTTACTAAATATGTGAAGCATCCCTAATGAAGCCTGGTTGGTCAGCTATGTATTTCATTAGCTCATGCCCTGCCCCCTGCAGGCGGACTTCCCCACCTCCTTAGGAGTGCATGTTGAGGAGGAGGGGCCTGCAGAAATGGGGGTGGAGCAAGAGAACAACAGTGGGCGGAGTTTCTACCTGGACACCACTGCACTTCATGTTCCTCGAGCTGGAGTAGAGCTGTCCTCACCACTGAAGAATGGCATGAGTAGGACACACACACACACACACACACACACACACTGTTCACATACACACACGCTGTTCACATACACACACACATACACACACAATGTTCACATACACACACACACACAAACACAAACTGTTCATATACACATACACACACACACACATTGCTCTCCCACACGCTGCTCCCCACAAACTGCTCCACACACGCTGCTCCCCACACACTCTTCCCTACACACTGCTCCCCACACGCTGCTCCCCACACACTGCTCCCCGCACACTGATCCCACACACACTGCTCCCCACACGTTGCATACACACATATTTTAGAGTTGCATAATTCCGGGAATTTTCAAAGTTGGAAACTTTCCATGGGAATTAACAGGAATTAACAGGAACTAATGGGAATAAACTGGAAGTTTGGGAACATAAAATATAGTTGGTAAAAAATATATTGTAGCATAATCAAAGCTAATGCAAATACAGTTGAGTATCTATGCTGTTCCTCAATCACAGGCACACATCACACTACATACTGTGGGGCTATTGAGGCCACACCCCCTACATGCAATGTGCATTCCTCCATCACATGCACAATGATTTCTAGAATCTACTTTTTTGAGCCCACAGCACAGATACAGACTATTGAAGCCACACATTTGAGCCCAAGGACTACATAAAGTCAAATACGTTTTGATGATATTATGAGGTAGTTAATATTTGATCTATGGTGTTAAAGTTTAACTAGCAACTATTAAATCAAAATGTATTCATACAGTAGCTAGGTATGATGCTAGCTACTGTAAATGTGATGCTGTTTCTGCTCCCTCCTGCTAGACGATTTTATGTAACCATACAAGATTTTATACATCAGTTGTAAAATATTTTAAAGACCATTTCATTTGTTCCGCTAACTATCTACATATCTGCTTTGCATTGCATTAGTGTTTTTTTTTTACACATTTTTTGTCATCTTATTCAACAGAAAAATGCCATGTACACCATCCAGTGTGTGGAGGCATTTCACACCAGCGAATGTTGATATTTCCAAAATTCCCGAACTAAAGTTTCCATGGAACGTTTCTGGAAATTTACTGCAAATTCATTGGCATAAAAATCTAAAATGATTATCTTCTCTCTGTCCTTGGTGTGTGTGTGTGTGTGTGTGTGTGTGTATGTATGTATGTATGTGTGTGTGTGTGTGTGTGTGTGTGTCTGTGTGCGCGTGCAGTAGAAGACTGGGAGGGATTCCAGGCTATTATGGATCATATTTACAGCAAACACATTAAATCCGAGCCCAGCCTTCATCCAGTACTCATGTCTGAGGCTCCAGTAAGAGAATACACACACACACATGAATACACACACACATACTCATTGGCATAAAAATATGAAAATGACTCTTTTTTCTGTGTGTGTGGATGTGCATATATATATGTTTGTATGTGTGTATGTGTGTGTGTGTGTGTGTGTTTGTGTAACAGTGGAACTCGCGTGCTAAGAGGGAGAAGTTGACTGAACTGATGTTTGAGCACTACAACATTCCAGCCTTCTTCCTCTGCAAAACCGCCGTCCTCACAGCGTATCTACACACACACACACACACACACACACACACATACATGTACATATACATACATGTACATACACACAAACACACACACATACACAGATATACACACACACACACACACACACACACACACACTTACACATACATACACACACACTCAAACACAGTTTCAGAAGATCAGAGTAGAGGTTGTTTTTGGAGCCTTAACCTAATTGGGTGCAGCTTTGCGAATGGGCGGGCCACTGGACTGGTACTGGATAGTGGGGCCACGCACACCACTGCCATCCCAGTGCATGATGGGTACGTCCTGCAGCAAGGTGAGTTCTTCTCACTCATTTCAAACCGCTCAAACTAACACAAATGGGTTATTTCCTTATTTATAACCAAAATAACAGTTACAAGTGTTTTTCATTTATTAATTTACAGGCACTGAGCGCTAAACATTGGGTTCTTGCACTTCCAAAAACGGGCTGGAAAAAACGTGCTTGGCCACGAAAGAGATAAAAAAGTCCGCTTCAATAAACGACTGACTTACACTCTCAAACTAACACATTTTTTACTTGTTCCTGTCAAGGGCCTCGTCTCTCCTAAAGTTGTGTGTTTAGCGGCTGATTTCTCCTCCGTGCTGCATTTTCCCTGGCTCTCTACCAGCAGCTCGCAAAGTGACAATGGGATTTGCTGTGTTTAGTAATTAAACAGGAACCTCAGTGAGGAACATGGACATGAGCAGCTCTGACAGTGTTCAGACACAGACGTCCAACTGTGTGTCCACTTGTGTTCAGGTATCGTGAAATCTCCACTGGCTGGAGATTTCATCACCATGCAGTGTAGAGAGATGTTCCAGGAGATGAATATCGACATCATTCCTCCGTACATGATCTCCTCCAAGGTACCTCCACTGTTCTGGAAACTCACTCTTACAGGTTCTTACTGTTTTTATATTAAAATGAATCACATTTACATTCAGTTTCTGTACATTTCATTTCATTCTGTAGCTGCTGGAGGAGCGGAGAAAATACATCAAAAAATCACAAAATGCAATGAAGATCCTTCTATTCTGAACTCTTCTTTAATTAAACCCAGTGTTTAATGCAGATGATGAGATCAGACCTTTATCAGACATAGTGTGTTTGTGTGAAGAGTAGAGAGTGTGTTAAGACCCTTTATCAGACAGTGTGTGTGTGAAGATTAGAGTGTGTGATCGGACCCTTTATCAGACAGTGTGTGTGAAAAGTAGAGTGTGTGTGATCAGACCCTTTTTTAGGCGGTTTGTGTGAAGAGTAGAGTATGTGATCAGACCCTTTATCAGAGAGTGTGTGTGAAGAGAAGAGTGTGTGATCAGGCCCTTTATTAGACAGTGTGTGAAGAGCAGAGTGTGTGATCAGACCCTTTATCAGAGAGTGTGTGTGAAGAGTGTGTGATCAGACCCTTTATTAGACAGTATGTGAAGAGTAGAGTGTGTGATCAGATTCTTTATTAGTGTGTGTGAAGAGTAGAGTGTGTGATCAGACCCATTATCAGTGTGTGTGTGTGAGGAGTGGAGTGTGTGAAGTATCTCAGTGAGGTTCTGAGGTTCTGCTGCTTTAATGATGGTGGGACTCGAACTCCACAGGTTTGTTCAGAAGCATCTAATGATTAGATCAGATCCACCTGAGAGTCGTCTGATTACACACTTTAGTGAAAGAGAAGAGACTCACACACACACTGACCTTTCTGTCTTTAACAAGGCTTTAACATGGTTAGTGTCACAGATTAATTTTCTAAATTTCAATTACATTCTACTGTTTCTTTCCAGGTTTTCAGTGCTTCTCAGCTATGTGTAATATTTTCATAATCAAAGATTAAAGTGAAATATGAGCGATGTGGATGATGCGAAGGGATGTGGAGTTATGATGAATCCTGAGCAGTTTCTCTCTTTCTCAGGAGCCTGTGAGAGAGGGAGCTCCTCCAGTCTGGACAAAGAAAGACAAGCTTCCTCCTGTCACTAAGTCCTGGCATACTTACATGTGCAATGTAAGAGAACCCACACTCTCCTCTTCTGCACATACACTGCACAGTGATCAGACCTCCTGCACCTCAGTTTCAGCTAACCCTAATGCTAGACGTGACCATGATGGAGACAGGAAGGGGCAGGGTCTGTTTGGGAAAACTGTCAAAGAAACTAGATCAGACCTGGGAGGGGCAGAAACAGGGACAGAAACCAGAAACAGGGACAGATACATTTACAGCATTTAGCAGACGCTTTTATCCAAAGTGACTTCCAATCCCTAACTACAGGGGACAGTCTCCCTGGAGCAACTTGGGGTTAAGGGTCTTGTTCAGGAATCCAGTGGTGGTATGCTGAAGGTAGAATTCAAACTCATGACCTCTTGGTCCAGAGGCAAGTAACCTACCCACTAGGCCACCACCACCCCTGGGCATACCTGGGCAGAAACAGGGACAGATACCAGGGCAGAAACAGGGACAGATACTGGAGCAGAAACAGAACCTCTCTCTCTCTCTCTCAGGAGGTGATTCAGGATTTCCAGGCCTCGGTGCTGCAGGTGTCTGACTCTCCATATGATGAGCAGTGAGTGGATTGAGTGTGTGAGTGTGTGAATGTATGCTGTGTGCTGTCCATTTGAAGGATGTTTTACACAGGCCACATTCCCATGTGTGTTAAACTCAGCAAACAGTGTGTGTGTGTGCAGGGTAGCTGCTCAGATGCCGACTTTGCACTTTGAGATGCCCAGTGGGTTTAACGCTGATTATGGAGCCGAGCGGCTGAGGATTCCAGAGGGTCTATTTGATCCCTCCAATGTAAAGGTGTGTGTGTGTGTGTGTTTGTGTATGTTCTCCCCATATCTATATGTGTTTTCACCTTGTTCTCCAGGTTCCTCCCACAGTCCAAAGACCTGCACATCAGGTGGACTGGACATTGTGTGTGTGTGTTACTCGCCTCCATTAAGGCTGAGCTGCAGATTTACACCAGTTCAGACTCTGAGACTCTTTCGTTTCTAGGCAACCAGACTGTGTGTAGATGTGTTTCCTGTCTGCAGGGTCTATCTGGGAACACCATGCTGGGCGTCGGACACGTCGTCACAACCAGCATCGGGATGTGTGACATCGACATCAGACCCGTAAGTGTTTGGGGGGTAAGTGTGTATGTGACTGTGTGGGCGTACGCTTATGTAGAATGTATGTAGAGCTGAGAATTTAATTGTCAGGTAAATGTGTGTGTGTGTGTGTGTGTGTGTGTGTGTGTATGTAGGGTCTGTATGGGAGTGTAATAGTAACAGGTGGAAACACTTTACTCCAAGGATTCACTGAAAGGCTGAACAGAGAACTGTCCCAGAAAGCACCACCGGTGAGTACACACACACACACACACTAGGAGTGACATGTCCCTGGTCATTCGTGACTGCTCTCTCTCTGTCTCTCTCTCCCTCTTTCTCTCTCTCTCTGTCTCTGTTCTCTCTCTCTCTCTTCTCTCTGCTCTCTTTCTTTCTCTCTCTCTCTCTCTCTCTCTCTTCTCCCTCTCTCTTTCTTCCTCTCCCCCCTCTCTCTCTCTCTCTCCTCTCCCTCTCTCCTCTCTCTCTCTAGAGTATGAGGCTGAAGCTGATTGCGAGTAACAGTTCGATGGAGCGGCGCTTCAGTCCATGGATTGGAGGCTCCATTTTAGCATCACTGGTAAGAAAAATAATACAGTAATACACACACACACTGAACCCGTTTCCACCTTCCTTGTGTTCTGTATCTGGATCCTGATCCGATTTTTCCTAGATGTTCACAGTCGGAACTCAAACTCATCTCTGGTCACTGAGACTGAAACACCATCACTATGCAGTGAATATGCAAAAAGCTTGTCTACAACAGCCAATCACTGTGTCGCTCCTGGTTTTTCTGTTCTGTTGTAAAGAAAAGCCCTGTTGTGCATCGACACAGTGTTTGACGAAGAGTCTGTTTAGAATAATGATCTCCTGTGTCATTGCGGTCATGAACCGGGTGTGTTAAAAGGTGATGTTTAACCAAACTGGAGCTTTGAGTGGCTCGTCCAGAGCGGAGACAGTATTAAAATCAAACTCACATCACAAGAGGAACTGAAGGATAGCGATGCTGCAGTAAGTGGCGGTGGCCCGGGGGGGGGGGGGTGCTCTCTTCCCTAAGCAGAACAGCAGGGGGTGCTGTGAAAGCACTGGGAGTGGTTTTGGGCGGTGGGCGTCTCTTTCATAATCAGAACAGCAGGGGGTGCTGTGACAGCACTGGGAGGGATTTTGGGTGTAGGGTGTGTCTCTTCCCTAATCAGAACAGCAGGGGGCGCATGAAGTGACCAGGTGTGAACAAGGTTTTTGATAGACCCACACTGACCTTTAGCCCTGCTCAGAGGCTCGGCTGGTCTGGGACTAAACATGAACTGAATCTGATCTCTGGTTTTACCTGCAGGGAACCTTTCAGCAGATGTGGATCTCGAAACAGGAATATGATGAAGGAGGAAAACAAAGTGTGGAGAGAAAATGTCCCTAAAAACTACACTGTTGCAGAATGGCTGATCAAAAAAGATGTTCCAAATAAACTGCTCTCCATCGGTCTCCGCTCTGCCTGTTCTGTCCAATCAAGGAGCACATTTACATTTGAAATTTGTTACAAATGCTAGAAGCTTCATATCTCCAGTATCTCCAACACCTTCTAGTGGTCTTTATCCCTCTAACACCCTCTGCAGGGGAGGGGGTGGTGCGGAAGGTGTGGGGAGGGGGCGGTGGGCATCTGGTTAGAAATGTCCAACTGGGTGATGCAGTGCCGCACTTTCACAGTTTAGTTTTGAAGAAGGATCTGCATTAGTAACTTTCATCAGAATTTTTAAATAATAAACTATAAAAAAGTTTACACAGTTTCAGTCACTCACACTCACTCACACTGTACCAGCAAAACCCAATAACCCAGTTATTTACAAATAATTCAAAAT
Source organism: Brycinus macrolepidotus (assembly GCA_037974445.1). Classification (NCBI taxonomy): domain Eukaryota; kingdom Metazoa; phylum Chordata; class Actinopteri; order Characiformes; family Alestidae; genus Brycinus; species Brycinus macrolepidotus. Next base: position 11,246 of record JBBPCZ010021347.1, read on the forward strand.
ATAAAATATAAATTATTATACAAGAGTATAATATGTCAAGGCTGCAAATGGACACAGTCTGAGGGACAACGGCACTCAGGCCGTCCACGAATCAGAAATAACTACTGAATTCTCTCATCCCGTGTAGAAATACAGAAATGTTCTTTATGGTTCTCCTTATTCATCGTTCAGAAATGCACATACAGTCCGTCTGATCTCTTCAGTGGTCACATCATCACTGAGCGAAAGGTGAATCAACGAAAAGCAATTTCATTTTGCCAACAGTCAGTTCACACTTCAGGACGGCTGACAAACCTTTTCGGGACCTTTTCAGCTCTTGCCTGTAAAAGCGGTTAAAAAACACAAAAAGCATGCATGGTGTTCACAGATGCCTCTTCAGTTCAGGGAAATGTTCCTCAAAACTACAGTGAGTACCCAGGGCAAGGTCACATCAAGGCCAAAGGTCAGACCATCTCCCACTGAACAGAAAACTCAAAACACATAGAAGAGATTGCTGACATATAAAAATGTACAAAACATAAAGAGCAGTTTGATAGTTTTCAGGCATCACACAGTCATGGTGGTTGAGCTCAGAACCCTGTTCTTCAGTGACCTTCAGTTCAGCTGTGTGACATTCAGAAGCTGTAAAACAGAAAACAGAATGATCAGACAGGAACAGACATTGGACAGACAAGTGACAAATCTAGTACATCTAAATGGTACTGCAATCATAAGAGAAAGTGTAACACTTCATTTTTTATAGGAAGTTTGGGAAAAGCATCTTTTTATTTTATCAGTCTTCCATCTGCAGAAATAGTCTTTGTTTTAGTTCTACATCTGTTTGTACAACAGGCCAAGTATCCTTTCTCTACATTACGATCAAATTCAGAAGGTGATTCTCCTGTTCCTGAGGCACTGAGCCTTTAGCTCCAGTTTCAGATTCATCACTTCAGATACTGGAAAGTTCTGTTATTCTCATTGAGAATGCCTGAAACAGCAGTCTAGCAGACTATATTTCTTCAGTCACAATGACGTTTTCCTCTGTTCTGCTGTGTGTTTCAAGGCATCTTTGAGAGAATATAACTAATACTGGCAGATATTGTTGAGAAACAGCTGCAGAAGAGAGGCAGTGTTCTTGATCTAGAGAGGTTGATGTGCACTGCTGGATTCTCATTTCAGTAAACTTCTAACTATAAGTCTGTTTAATTCATCAAACACAATGACTATCAACAATTAGTAGCGGAGATGAAATATATGTTGAAGAAAAATAGAAAACAAGACCATGTGTGAGTACAGAGAGAATTAAGAACTTACTCCAGTTTCTCCAATTTACAAAGTGGATCCTCCTTAAGTTCAGTGAGCAGCTTCACTCCAGACTCTCCTGGTTTATTGTAGTTCAAGTTTAGCTCTCTTAGATAAGAGGGGTTTGATTTCAGAGCTGAGGCCAGAGAAGCACAACCTTCATATGTAATACTACAGCTAGTCAGCCTGCAAAGAAAAAGAGAAAAACTCATTACACTTACAGCTCAATGCATGCACGCACACACGCACACACGCATGCACGCTCACAAACACACACACACACACACACACGATTATCTCACCCTAGTTTCTCCAGTTTACAGTTTTGGTTCTTCAGTCCAACAGAGAGCTGCTTCGCTCCTGAATCCTGAAACATTTCATTGTAACTCAGGTTCAGTTCTCTCAGAGTGGAGGACTTTGAGCTAAGAGCTGAAGCCAGAGCTGTACAGTATTTCTCTGTCAGATTGCAGTCACACAGCCTAGGAGAGAGTTGATACATCAGAACACCAACATTTCTCTCTCTCTCTCTCTCTCTCTCTCTCTCTCTCACACACACACACACACACACACACATAACTAGGGGGAAATCACAACTAGACTCACACCTTAACTCCCCTCAATCTCTCCTTTTTAAATTCTCACTGGAAAAAACTTTTGCAAAGTGCTCTTGCTACTGAAGAATACTGGAAGCATCAGTGTCTGATCTATGAAAGCTTTTCTCCATTTTCTTCTTCCTCCTCAACCCTCTTCCCAATCCACAGCTTCTCTAATGCTAGACGATTCTGTCACCTTCTTTGAGGCAAATGGCTACTGACCAGTGTCTTTCTTTTCTTTCAAAGTTTCTTGAATATCCCACCCATGTCTGTCTCTCACCCAGAACCAGCTGCTTCTTATGACTGCTTCTAAGAAATTTTAAACTCTGATCCTTTAAGTATGGCTTGATTTGACCCATTATCTTTCACAATGCATGGTAGACAAGTATCAAGACGTCTCTGTTTAATGACCAAACTGGTCGAACAGACTTCCACTGGCTGTCCCTTATTGTTTTCAAACACAGAATGAAGACCTGTCTCTTTCCAAAATGCACTGAAATGAACCCTAATCATTATTACAATGTCTTGCATTTGTACTAATGAAATGCCATATCTTTATTGTCTTTTTATCTAGGAATCAGCACTGACTCTTGTCTAAAGCAAAATTTTAGTCAGACCTTTTTAACTGATTTGTACTAACTGAGAATGTATTTTCTGAGTAGATAAAATACTGCAAGTAAGCCATTAATGAACTCATTTGTAGGCCATTCATTACTAAGAGAGTATGCTAAATGCCATAAATGAAAATGTAATAAAAATGTGATCTCACTCTAATTTTTCCAGCTTACAGTGTGGACTCTCCAGCCCGACAGAGAGCAGATTCACACCTGAATCCTGCAGCAGGTCATTGTTAGTCAAGTTCAGTTCTCTCAGACTGGAGTTTGAGCTGAGAGTTGAGGCCAGAACTGCACAGATTTTATCTGTGAGATGACAGTTACACAACCTGGCAGAGAAATGATGATACATCAGAACACTGATATCACACACACACACACACACACACAACTATTCATAAGTACATGCAACAAACCTACACACAAACTGCTGCAGGTACACAAACAGTAACACACTGATCACTTAAACAACACTCACACAGCTCTTTTGGAGGCCTTGACCACTGGCAGCAGCCTCAGGAGACATTCCTCTGATCTGTCATATTTGCGCAGATTAAACACATCTAACTCCTCTGCTGAGTTTAGCAACACAAACACCAGAGCTGACCACTGGGCAGGAGAGAGACTGAGTCCATGGAGACGAC
>JBBPCZ010021357.1:0-14376 GCA_037974445.1 Brycinus macrolepidotus
CACAGCGGCGTTTCCAAACGGTGGATGCTGGATTGGATCAGTGGAGGGACGGAGCGGCGCTCTGTTGATCAGAACATATGTAGCGACGCTCCTCCCTCATTATATAAACACAGGGATGGGGGGGTGTTTATATGAGGGAGGAGCGTCACTACAAATGTTCTAATTAAGGTGGTAATGAACGCGAAATTCCTAAACCAATACAAAACTTTGTGAAGGTGTTCGAGGGCGGGGGCGACACTGTGGTCATTAACACTATCCGACATGAAGAGACATTGGCTCTTCAACATAAGGCAATATGACTGAATTTGCATTTGCAAATCACGTTTATTGATACTGCACAACACATCCTGTAAAGGAAATGAAATGCTAATAATGGCATATTTAGTTATTAGTTACTGACTGTACTCCAGATATAAATGAATATATTTAAAAGGGGATTTACCCCCAATCCAGCACCTAAGGTTTTACAAGCTGTCTGCAAATGTGTATTCTAGTAACAAGATCATATCTGGCCCACAACATCTTCTAATGTTAATTAAAAATAATTTAATATTAATTATTTGTGCTTTTATTAGAAAATCTGCTGAAGCGTAATAATCTGACCTCTTCGAATAATGACAGTGGACAGAAAAACAGCTCCATATTCCTCCTGCAGAACGGAGATCTTCGGTCTCCTCCAGTTCATGGACTCCACCTGGACAGAGGGCAGAATCCTCCAGCCTGGGAGAGGCTGAGACGACGCGTTAGGCTTTCCGGGACTTTAGTTAATGGTTAACGCTCGGTTAACGGAATGATCATGAGTCGAAAAAGCTGCTCTGAAAAAAACAGGAAAATTCGCAAGGCAAGTTTTAAAACATGTTCATTACTTTTTCTAACCGGGTGTTTTGACTGTGACAGGTTTCTCCGGTTCTCACTGCTCTGAATTGACGCTCTTTGTTAAGTTTTTGAATGAATTGTGCAGGAAGGCATTCAGTGCTGAAATCCGCATCCCACAGACTTCCAGCAGGCACATGAATGAAGATAGACTGTGTTTGTTTCATTTGACAGCATGTCAGAAATGTGACAGTAGTGCTGTTTGAAAACAACAAATGTGTGATCCCCCCCACACACCCCCATCCTCGCCACACACTCCCCTCCAGCTTTAAGTGGGCTAAATTCGCATCAGCTGGAAGCTGCGTTCATTAAAATAAGGCAATACTATAATTCGGTTTCCGCAAATTAAACTGAAATGAGAAAAAAAAAAAACCCTGTAAGGTAAAGACCTCCGCTTTAGAACATTATCGATTAGAAGACCCAAATCATTACGTTTCTTTATGACCACTAGACTTCGTAAATTGTGCTGAAGATACACCAAACTGTATACAAAACACACAGAAATGCTAAAGTTACATTTTAACCAAAATAAGCACTGGTTAAAGTTAAAAAAAAAAGGCATCAAGTATAAACAGATAAAGGAAAACAGTGTATGACAGAAAATCTTGTTCCCTGGCTTTTCAAGTCCAGCAGTACCACCAGTCTAGTACCAACAGCAGTGGAGACAGCATCAGAGATTTAAAAAACAAAAACAAAAACAAACAAACAAAAAAAAAGAAAAAAAAAAAGAGAGAGAACTTTATAAGTTAGGCAAAAACATCATGGAGTGGTTCTGTGAACTTCCACAGATACCTTCATAGGTAACCGACAGTGTCCTCAGCCAGCTGGGATCTTGGCGACCTTCAGGGTGGCTCAGACGTTCTGCTGGCGGCGCTTCTTGGCCTCGATGGCGTCGAGGATGGGCTGGCGCTTGGCCTGGTAGCGCTGGTGGATCTCTTCAATCTCCTGATCCATCTGAGGGTCCAGAGAGGCCAAACGTCTCCTCAGCTCCTCCACGCTCCAGGAGCGCATCTGGAAGGAGATTAGGGGGTGTATATTAATGCACGGGAATTTACAAAGTCTTAGGTTGGCTCACACTGTGCTTTTCTGAAACACAGGTGAGCTTCATGGTCTTCTTTGATGTGTTGTGGTTGAGCCAAATGCAACAAACTATTGATTTTTGTCAGATTTTACCACTGACCTCAAATGTGTTTTTAAAAGTTAATGGGGCTTTTACTATAGTCTCTTTTTAAGATTCAGTTTAATCGTCATATGTAAAATGTATAGTGATCTCAAATGCGTTTAGACTAACTGACGGTACTGTTCAACACATACTAATATGCAACATTACTTCTATGCTAATTCTATAAGGTCATATTTATTTGATCTTTCCCATGCTCAACACTGTCACTTGTTCAGTATCAGTTCTGCTCTATCACATACAACATACTACCTCATGCTAAATGCTGCATTGCATGTCTCATGATAGTTAGTACTTTGTATTTAGTATGTATTGTATTGTAATGTAAATTGTGTTTATTGTTAATTGTCTAAGCATTCAAGAAAGAATTTTATTGTACACTTTACGTTGTACATATGACAAAACTTTGAATCTTTAATTTAAAAAAGGGCAGAGACAAAAGTAAAGCCACATTAATGTTTCAAAAACCTATTTGAGATCACTAGTAAAATGTGATGAAAATCTCATCAATAGTTCGTAGTGTTTGGCTCAAATAAGAGACAACTTTTTTAGAGTGTTCTGACTACGAAGCATGTGTCCAAAACAAGGGTGAACGTTTCCCGCTTTACCAGCAAGCTGACTGGCTCTTTTTTGCTGAGAAAAAAGAAACCCCCACAATGTTGAGCATTTTCGGCCATTCGTTTCCAGCGTCTCCTTTTATAATTTCGCTGCTGTTTACTAGCAACTGAGATGCTGCAAGCAAAAACAAGCCGAACTGAAAACAAGTAAGTAATGCTAATTTTGATCCGTAATATTATACATTTCAGGATGAATGATGGTTTTTTGATCTAAGAAGTCAAAAAAGATTGTAGTATAGACTGCATGTTATAATACTGTCCTGGAAACCGACTGATTAGCAGCAGCTTAATTTTTCAGAATGACAACGATCCCAAACACAATGTAAAGGGGCAAAGGGAGGCATTTGGCAGACGCCCTTATCCAGAGTGACTTACAATCATTAGTTACAGGGACAGTCCCCCTGGAGTAACTGAGGGATAAGTGTCTTGCTCAAGGACACAATGGTAAAAAGTGTGTGTGTGTGGGGGGGGGGGGGGGGGGGTTCAAACCTGCGACTTTGTGGTCCTCAGGTTTACAGGCAAGTCTTACCCACTAGGCTACTACCACTTATGTCAATACAGTCAAAGCACCTCAATAGAAACAAACACGACAGAACTCAGTCATGGGTCGGCCTCCCCAAAGCCCAGATCCCAACATTACTGAAGCAGTGTGGACCATCTGGACAGAGAACGGAACAGTAGACAGCCGATGTCCAGAGAAGAGCTTTGGAACATCCTTCAAGAAGCCTGGAGAACTCTTCCTGAAGAACTTAAAGAATTGACAGGAGAGCTTGTCTAAGAGAGTCCAGGCTGTGAGCGGTGGTCCTAACAGAGCTCAGAACACACACTGACTTTAAAGCTGGTTAGAATTAAACCCACGCTCTGTATTTATTCTGTATTTACATGTATATTTGGATGTTACAATAAATCACAGCACCTACTGTCTCACTTTACCAACAAAATATAAAAAATGAGGGTTGGCTCAGGACTTTGGCACAGTACTATATCTCACCTATTAGAAACAATAACAGGTGCCTCTGTCCTCCCAAAAAGGAGGAACTGTGTTATTCTTAGGTAGAGTGCAGAGCAAACCGTATCGTGTCAGCATTAAATAAATCCGAAGGTTAAATGCATGCAGAGACAAGGAGAAAAGACCAGGGACATCTGTACCACAAAGACCTTCCTTGTGAATCCCAGAAGACTTCTTAGTGGCCTTTACCAGCATTCTGCCACTATTTACTGCAGCAATCAATGAGATAAAAATAACAAGCGTCTCCATTCCGAGACAAGTCATCTCATCGGCCAGACGTGGCCCAAGATTGAACTGTCAGACCGAGAGGACTTTGGGGGCAAGCAGTGCGGTGGTGATGCGTCTTCTCAGAGGACTTGAGTTCAACGGAAGGAGTCAAATGTTTCAGACATCTCAACTCTGCCCTGAGGAAGGGAGTTTGTTTTCAACGCACATCACCACCCCTTTAGAATCACTGCAGACAAATACTGCAACTGGATCTTGTATTTGTTTATTAAATATTAAGACATGACATTGAGCTTAATATACTGTATCAACGCAATCAATTAATGGTCCTTAATGCAAGATAGATCAGTTGTGTTTTGTTTCCTGCCAGCTTTTAGCCATTTCGGCATCAATGTTATATTTGTGTCCACAGTCAGCATCTTACGTACGTCATCCCTCACGCTGCTTCACGGGTTATTTCAGGTATGATAAATCATACTTCTATTCAGTATCATCAACAAATAGATTGCAACCAACTGTACTGAAGTAGCAGTTGTTTGAAGTACAGTTTCTTCTTTTCACTAGATTTTGGATGTGGGAGTAAGTCTAGTCATTCACTGGTAACAGCAATAACTAACACTCCAAAGTTGTTTCCCAAAAGATGGGCTGCATTTCTAGAGTTTCTTTCAAATACAGCCAAGAAATTACCATTTTTGAGGATGATACTGGTATTCTGTATATTCTGCTGATTGTAAGCCTTTGAGCTGGCCTCTGACCTGAATAAATTTAAGGCAGATTAAACCACTGCAGCCCAGACAACCCCTCTGTATGTCTTTCTGTCTCTCTATGTATGTATGTATGTATGTATGTATGTATCCATCCATCCCTCCCTCCCTCCCTCCCTCTATCTATATGGTAATACATAAGAAAGCTTACTAATCTAACGGAAACTAGTCTCCAAGTTAACCCAGGGCCAAACGAGCCATCATTCCTCAGTGGCATTATAGTCTGCACAAGTTGGAACAGGCTGAACATGTTCCTTTTTTAAGACTTTCTAAAGCCAACTGTCAGCTTTGGAATGTTGATGTTCGCATAAGTTTGTTTAGACACGGTCTAAGAGCCTTAAGAGAGACAGAAAGTCAAAAATGAGAACATTTCATGATCCAGAAACTGGAGTACCACCTTCTGTGCATCTCTCCTTTGTGTTGAAGTGTGGGCATCCAAAAATGACTTCCCAGCTGCAAGGGGTGACATGAGGACATCAAGTGTTGACGACCCAGCATGCCTACAGGACGTGTGACGTCATTATTGAGAATGACAGACTGCCATAAGCGAGCGAGCCTAAGTGTGTAACAGACATGAGCTGACACGTCTGGAGCTCTGATGACGGACATGTTATGTAAGACAGTGTTTGGTGACTTCCTAAAAGAAGGGACAGACTTGTTTTCTCCTGTCCTTTCAAAAGAAGCTTAGATGACGCAGATGGTGACTGCATCCTTTTTCTGTGATTAAAGGTTTGTTTACATAGAAATTATGGTAATGAAACAAACTGGCTATTGATTACTGGCATCAGTGCATCCAGGCAGTCCCTTAAAAATCTATACAGGCACTGAAGCAAAATATGTGATGTTACCAGTTTAATGCCAATATTTTCTTGGCCTGCCAACCACACACTCATTCATTCAAATGGAGATTTATCAAAGCAGCATCCTGTGATACAGTGGATTTGGGATAGGGACACTTCCCTGGCAAAGTATAAATACAAATCCCTTGGCAAAGTATAAATACAAATCTCTTGGCAAAGTATAAATAACAGGGGTGTAATGGTACACTCAACCCACGATAAAATTTGATTTAGAATAGTGGGTTCGCGATTTGATATTCTCACAGTATTTTGAAGTTGGAATGTAGAAAATAATGCCTGTATTCAGTTGTGGCGTGATCAACAAATGAGACTAATTAATATTACTAATTATACTAATTAATATTAATAAACAGGTTTAAAAAATCTACTGGAGAATTTTTTGATTACTTTGCCACACGATCAACGGGTAACACACAGGTCACCATTAAGAGTTCTAAATGTTCTCCAGAAGGGGGACTCAAATTGCTTTTGTGAGCATCACACCAGCAAATCCACACCAGCAGGATCTCACTAATGCCTATATGTTTTTACTAATTCTGTATCTACACCAACCAGCCACAACATTGAACCACTGACAGATGAAGTGAAGGTCACTGATGATTACAGTGGCACCTGTTGAGTGGGGGTACATTTTATTAGGCAGTGAGTGAACAGTTGGTTCTTGAAGTCGATGTTGGAAGCAGAAAAATGGGCAAGAACCAAACTGTGATGTCTGGACGACTGGGTCAGAACATCTCCAACACAGCAGGTCTTGTGCGGGGGGTTCCCAGTGTGCTGTGGTCAGAACCTACCAAAAGTGCACCAAGGAAGGAGAACCAGAGAACCAGTGATAGGGCTCTGGGTGCCCGAGGTTCACTGATGGTCGTGGGGAGTGTAAACCAGGGGTCAGAACACACAGTGCAGCGCCCCCTGCTGTGTATGGGGCTGCGTAGGTGCAGACCGGTCAGAGTGCCTATGCTGACCCCTGTCCTCCACCGAAAGCTCCTACAATGGACATGTGAGCATCAGAACTAGACCATGGAGCGATGAAAGAATGTGGCCTGATAGTTTTTCCTCTCTTCAAGAGATGGCACCAGAATGCACTATGTGAAGAAGGTGAGGCGGTGGAGGCAGTCTGATGCTCTGGGTGATGTTCTGTTGGAGAACCTTGGGTCCTGCATTCCAGTGGACGTTTAACACCTAAACATTGCAGCCCAATTCAGCCTTTCATGGAGACACTGTTCTCTAATGGCAGTGGCTTCTTTCAGCAGCTGGCAGGTGGTTTTAATGTTATGGCTGAGTGTTGTACAAAGTAAAATGAAATGCACGCAATTAGAAATTTTAGTTACTGCCTTTAGACAGTTCATCACATGATCACAGTAGCACATTTTGTCCACTTACAGAAAGTCCAAACAGAAAATCCAAACAGGCCTAACAATAAGGAATCAGAACACTAATGACTTGATATTATCCTAAGACTAATAAGCTAACGAAGCCACGATCATGTAAACAGTTTGTCATACTCAGGTTGTCAGACTCAGGTCTCCCTCTGAGCTTAGCCGATGGAAGCATTTACATGTTCAAATCTGCCTCGACAAATCTGCCTGGACAATGTTTTAATCACTCCACTGACACAGAGTTTTTGGGTCATTTTTGTAATCGAGAGAAACCATCAATGGGGGCTGCTACCGTGGTAACTGTTGTTTACATGCTGGCGGTAGGCGGATGAAAGCAAATGTGGATGTCCAGGTAAATTAACTAGAAAGAGACAATGTTTAAGAATATTAGGCTGCCATGCAGAAGAAACGGTCATGCAACATCCAAAGAGATGCAAAATTCTTTTCACCAGGACAAGCAGACACAGTCAGACAGGCAAAAGCAAGCCAAACACTCGGCAAAAAAATCCTTGAAGCGGTTTCCAGAGTGCACAGGAAAAGTTAAAAAAACGCCTGTCAGTTATGGTTAGTCATGGACCATGGATTTGTCTCCTATATTCGAAAACAGAAAACAACAAAAAAAAAAAACACCAACTCCCCACTTAGGTGGATGCTGCTCTCCTTCCCGAAGACGACTGCTCTGCTGTGCTCTCATGTATAATGAACATCCTCACCCCAGCTCTCTGCCAATGCGTTCCAGAGGACGAATGGGCTGGACAATCATGATATACTGAATTCCTCAGCACAAGAACATCCATCGCAACAGAACCCAGCAAAATCAAAGAAACTCTGATCATTTCTTCATTCCTACATTGACTAGAGCAAACTATTCACCATCTTAGCTTATTTCCTCAGTATTTTCTAAGCTAACTTACTGAATTCAGTTAGTTCTTAGGCACACTGGCGGCTTTTATTAGACTGACATTGAAATTTCCATTTCAAAGCTCTCCTCTTGGACCAGGCGTGCTTTCGTGGTGTTACATGACAAGACAAATCAAGTCTGGTTATAAATAGCACAAATACTGCTCCTAGGTCAGCAGCACACTACAGGATTTAGGTAGATGCATTTTTCAAGATTTAGGTAGATGCATTCCACTTTCAGGCTCTAAAAGCTTCATGCTGGCACTTTATATGTCCAAATAACTGTAAGGGCTTGCTGGAATATACTTGTGAAAATTTGACTGCAGCCAGAAGAGCATTAGTAAGGTCAGGCATTGATGTTGGATGATTAGTTTATAGATGGAGCTCCACCACTCCAGAGAATGCAGTTCCACTGCAATGCTTGGGAGAGGTGGGCTTTATAGTCCACTAGCAGACACTTGGCATCAGGTATAGTGACCTTAGGCTCTTGTTTGCCTGCTCCAGAGTGTCTGATTGTACAACAAAGTCCTTGCAGATGACCACACAAGCACAGACAAACAAACACACACATCAAATACACCATGGTAGTTTCTCTTATGTACAATATTACCTATGTGCAATATAAAATGTTCAATTTTAAGTCCACATATAGTTTACATATACATATATGTATATATTTTACAATACAGACGTCCATACTTTATATTTCTAGATTGTACAGTGTACATTTTATACTGCACTGTTGGTTTAGTATTTTATTCTATTCTATTGTTTTTTAATCTTTGCTGCTCTTTGTACTGTCCACTTTCTGCCATGACAAAGCAAATTTCCCACTTGTGGGACTAATAAAGGATTATCTTATGTTATCTTATCTCTCTCATTCGATTAGTCAATGCTTTTCTCAGGAGACTACACGAGTGTGAGTGGGCTCACATGAACACCTGTGTCAGCAATAGGGCCACCATCTGAACTAACTCATTAGAAGGAGCTTCTGCATACTTTTGGACACACACTGCATGTTTCAGGTCATTATCCAGTGATGGCTACTGAGTAGGAATAGAGATGGGTATAGAGAACTGGTACTGAACTGGTCCCAGTTCCTGACTGGTTCCTGCTGAGCTCTGGAGAGTCTCCTGTTCAGACGGGGCTGCTGTGGGAGTCTCTGCAGTGTTAATACTTTCTCACACAGCTGCGTTTCCAAACGGTGGATGCTGGATTGGATCAGTGGAGGGGCGGAGCGGCACTCCTCCCTCATTATAATCTCTAACCACCTCCACACAGCCTGCAACTGTTTCATGTACTTTTATCTAAAACTGCTTTATTAATTCACGGTTTTATTTTCATTTTCATTACTTTATTCAATTGTTTTATTTTGTCTTTGTCTTATTTAAATCATACTACTTTGTCTTAAATTCAGATTAATATATTTAAACTTAATAAAACAGCAGAAGTAAAATATGAAGTATATTATATTGTATTATATATTATTTAACCTTCTTTTTAGCTGTTTTTATCAGGTTAATGGTTTGTTGGTTTTAAGTCGCACTCTAAATGCTCGGCTACGTTGTAAATGAGGGTTACCCTCAGTGTATCTCAGACTGAAAATAAAGATAGACTGATTTATAGTGTGATAGATATATACAGGAAAATCAGGACATAGTTTAGCTCCCTACTTCTACAAAAAAAGTCACAATAAATTAACCGCTTAATCTGCTCACATCTTTTCCTGCAGCGTCTTTATTTCTTGCACTAAATCATGGAGAGTGGGATCAATAAAAGTACTGATAACTAATGGTATTGATAAGAAGTATCAGTGTCGATATCGGAATCAGTAGAATCCTAACTGTGCCTGTTCCTAGATATGGACAATTAAGAAGCTTCTGCACACTTGAATTAATCCTTATCCTTCCTTCCAACATGTCTCACAGATTTTTACTTTAAACTATGATCAGTGTCCCTTTATTCTGGTACAGTTTAATCTTCCCTGCATGAGATGTGGTCTCATAACTTCACAGGCTATTTTTGTGTTTTCTATCAACCTGTAACCTGGCCTGGTCTTGGCTAACCAAGTAACCATGGCAACACGCCCGTGTGATGGTAAAAACTGATTAACCATCGGTTAAAAAAAGTAAGTCTTTCAGTAAATCTTTCATTTCCACTGCAGAAATCACTGCAAAATAACATCAGTTATTATATTACTCCCAAAGGACTCATAACTGACCTTTAGAACATTAATAACACATTTACTATAACTAACAAAGACTGTTTTCATAGAAACACAGGTGCTGAGTTGTGCTGGCGGGTGCATGGCTGTGCGGGGGAGAGGCTGAGAATGTGGGCGGAGCCATCTGCTGCTTATGTTTTTACAAAAAAAATGAAAAAAACAAAACAAAACAAAAAAAAAACACATTCATCTGCAGACTCATTTTAAAATAATCTCCTGAACATTTTCGCCCAGCTTGCACCACTTTTCAGCAAACAGACATAGTAAAGAGAGCGAGGGGAGCAGTAACACTGCTCAGCTCAAGGTCTCAACATCTCAAAGACAGAATAGGAACTGTCCTACTGAAGTATTTTCTTCAAGGACCTAACATATGCAATACAATGAAATGTAGATTTCTCTTCCTCAGTTTTACACACTAGGGCCCAGATACAATAAGCCAACACTGAAAAACTAGTGCCAGCCCTGTCTGACTGATGATCACCTTCCGTCAGCTAAAGGTCACTTCCAGGCTCCGAAAATTTCCACTGGAACAGAGTGAAAAAACTACAGCTGATGGGCGGAACGTGCCTGTGTGAAACAGAACAGCCTTCTAGAAGCTAGCAGTTTACATTCAAAGTAAAAAAATATTTGACTGTCTTACAAAGTATAGTCACGTGTGAACATACAATGTGAAATTCTTTCTCTGCATTTAACCCATTTAACTTATTCAACCAATTTAACCCATTCAACCTATTTAACTCGTTCAACCCATTTAACCCATTCACCAAGTGAAGCAGTGGAGGGGCCACCAACAGGGGGGGCCGGGGAGCAGTGTGTGGGGACAGTACCTTGCTCAAGGGTACCTCAGTGGTGCCACTAGTAGTCCTGGGATTCTAACTCACAACCTTCTGATCGTAGAGGCAACTCCCTAACCACCAGGGAACCAGCTGCCCCAAGCTTCAAAAATCCATACTTAACCTAAATCCAGAGTGTGAAAGTGAAAGTAAACCACCGTATGTGCAATTTCTTATTATGTGCAATAGTCTTACCATGTGAAATATCACTACAATATTACTGATGTACTACTGATCTCCATTACAGCTATAAGAGACTCCTAACCACTATCTGTCTTACTAGTAAATTACTTAGCAGTAAGTTATTTCTCTATAGTACTTATACCGCAGCATTTCATGTATATAGCACAGTGTATTTTATATTTTTTGTATGTATTTGAGTTTTCATTTGACTTTTATTTTAGACTTTATATTTTATATTGTTCTTGTCTCTGTGCGTCTATTTCCCCCAGGATCAATAAAGTTTTCTGGCACTGATTCATGAGCTTGGCACTGGGTTAAAAAGGCTACTTTTTAGATTGAATTTTCTGGGAGTTCTACGTAGATTCTGCATATGTTGGCAGGACCCCTTTTTCATACAAACAGAAGACTGAGGAACAGGGAAGAGATGGTGGGGTGCAAAAACATTTTCACAGGAAACACAAGGCAGAGATGGAAATTTATAGGTTGTTAGATCTGAACGAAGAGGAGCTACAATCTTGCTCCTCCACCCCAGCTTCAGCTGTTCTAATGAATATTAATGAACATTTAAAAGTGAATGTTCATTAAATAGTGAAATAAAACACATACTCGCCATTTGTTCATGATTATAAGATATGGTATAGCGAGTACATATCAGAGTTTGTCAGCCCACAACCAGAGCCCTTATGTGTCTGTGTTTTATTTATAACAACATTAAATATTTTCTCATAGGGAATACAGAAATCACACAGAATTAGTTCACCAAAGATGGTTTAAAAATAGTTGCTATTTGCGTTGGTGCTGAAAAATCAGGCTGCTCTGTGCATGCAGTGCTGTATTCTTGAGTTATGATTTCAGAATCACAATGGCTTAGATTTGTAGGCCCAGTTTTCCATTTGTATCCATGCCACCCCTTTATACCTGCACACTGCAGCCTGCTCTGAAGACATGAATATTTTTGCACCCACCAAGTTCTTGCTTATGGATATGGCACATAATGAATAATAAATAAGCTTAGTCAACAACTCTCAGCAAACAACACTTACCACCTCCATGTCAGCTTCTGCAGGCAGTTTGCGATTGTCATTGTCACTGTTTTTGTTGGACTCCTTCTCTTTCTGCTCAAAATACTCAAGGAAAGACGGCTTGGCTTGCTGCATCGTTTCCTCGCGGTCTGGAAGAAAGCAGAATTCACAAAATTATGGCTATGATTTGATTCATATTCAATAAGAATGGCTTTCACATCATCAAGCAATAGTTGGGGCCACTTAGTCCCACTGATCTGCCGTAGGAGAAAAACTTTAGAGAGCATTCTCTGTAGCTGCATCCTGGTATGATACGGAAATTGTGCCGCATCAGACTGCAAGACGCTATAGAGGACAGTAAAAGATCATCGTCTCTCTCCAATCTGTTGCAGATATTTACACCACACACTGCACCCAAAAAGCCAGCAGCATTGTGGTCGACCCCACACACCCCTCACACACACACACACAACCTCTTCTCCCTCAGTCTGTCTGGTAGAAGATTTCACAGCATCAGGTCCTTCAATACCAGGATGGGGAACAGTTTCTTCCCCCAGGACATCAGACTCCTAAATCAGAAATGAATAACAAACTGTACATCTCTCTCTCTCTCTCTCTCTCACACACACTCTCTCTCTCACACACACACACACACAACTGCTTCCTTTCTCCCAACTACACTGCACACACAGAACAAGCTGTTCTGGAAAAACAAAGAAAACATACTGCCACCATAATTATATTTAATTATTTATAATCTATTTATCATCACATTTAATTAAAATATTTAATTATATAATTTATTTATTATATACCGTACTTGTTTTGATCCTGTAGCTGCTATCAATTTTTTTTTTGCAGTTATGTACAGCTTTCTACCAAAATCTCTGCATTTCTTTTCATTTTTTCTGCAACAACTCTGCTGCTAGAATACAATATATCATGACTCTGTACTCAATCTGCTGCAGCTGCTCCTGTCGACTGCACTGAACGTCTTCTTGTCCTGTAAGTTACTGTACTGCTGCTCTTTTGTTTTTTGCCTCTCTTTAGTCCTGTCCTGCATCGGTGTAGTCTTGGGGTGCTCTCATTTTTTTGTTCTTTGTGTTGCTCCATGGTATTGTTTCATTTCTCTGTGTACTGTGACAATCACCTACTTGACTTGACTTGAAACCTGACTTGAAACTGCAGCAAAGGCTGGAGAGCTTAATCGTACATTAGAAACAGCAGCAAATACCAGAATGTTTTACGCTTGGGCTCCCAGTTTCATCAATTATTTGGAAAAACGCTCCTGAACAGCATAAACTATTGCCCTATAGCTATTTTTGTACAATGTCCTTGTGTGTATTTCTGAACATGTGATGACGCAACAGCCCTCCAAGGCACCCACTGAGCTAAGAACCTCAACTTATCATTTATTTAGGCTGTTCAATTATTCAATCATTTCCTTATTGTCCTCCCTTTGCTCTTCAGCTCTGGCATATAGAACATGCCAACACAAGCAGAGCGCATGCTGACATGGCAACCTGGGCATCTTTTAATGTGCACGGACATGACTGGCAAAATAACCTATGCCTTGACTTTTGCACAGGTCATGTTTTATGATTTATGTTTACCAATATTTTTATTTCAGCAAATAAAGTCTTACAGTGTGAAGAAGTGTGTCTCTGTAGAGGATGTGGACTTGCTTACACTCAGAAAATCAACAAAACATGTACTTTGGCCAGAGGTAAGCAAACTTTCACCTTTTTGTAAAGTTTTTTCAGGGATTCTACAAACCCTGGAGCTTTTTACCTCCTGAAACCCTGATGTTTAAGGACAGGTGCCAAATCCAATTCAAAAACACCTGCAAAACAACTCCAAGGAGCTCTGCACCTCTAAGTTTCAACAAGTGAGTTCTGCACAAAGGTGTCATGAATTTGCCCCCTGCTCCTGGTACAGTATTTTAAACACGTTTTCCTCTGTACCACTATTTTTTCTGAGTAGCTGGGCTAGACAGGATTTTGAAAAACTCTCTGTGGTATTTTGGAATAAGTACCTAAATGTTCTTTCTTTAAAATCACCAATAAAAACTGTAATATTAACATTAATATGAATATGATTCATATTTAACCATTTCTATGTATACTATATGGACAAAAGTATTGGGACGCCTGACCATTACACCATCAGAGACTTTAATGACCTTGCATTCAACTTCATAGAGCTGCAAAAAGGGAACAACTACATATTAAAGTCTAACAGCTTCCACTCTTCTTGGAAGGCTTTCCACAAGATTTTGGAGTTTCTGTGGGAATTTGTGCCCATTCATTC
>JBBPCZ010021378.1:0-14375 GCA_037974445.1 Brycinus macrolepidotus
CACACACACACACACACACACACACACACACACATACACATACACACACACACACACACACACACACACACACACATGCACACACACACAAACACTGTATTACTATATTTGTTAGGACATTCCATTGACTTGGGTAATATTTTATCTCAGTTATACTACGCCTAAACCTAACCCTGGCCTCAATCTCAGTAACAACAGGCAATCTGTTCTGTTCTTTTAGTTATTCCAAAAATGTTTTCCTTGTGAGGATCAACAAAATGCCCGTATTTCCACAGATTTCCCCATCATTAGTATTTGTACTTGTTTCTCAAAAAGAAACAAACACACACACACACACCCAATAATGACAAAGGCCTGCAGAAAATCAATGTGTTGAAGTTTTGCTAATTCATGCTTACTGAAAGATATGTAACAACTTTTTTTTAGAGAGACAAGTATTTTCATTCTTTGCTCAAAGTGATTTATTAAATACAGTTCATCAACAACTTATAGATGAGACACAAAAAAGAAGAAAGCAATTTAAATACGCTACAATGATGTTAACTGAATACAGTAATGGTAATTTAAAATACATACAGTATGTACAGAACTTATTTACAACACAAAGACGGTGGAGTTACAGACACCTTACAGACAACATAGGACAAAGCTCGCTTTACTGTCTCTGTGTTAGCCTGTCAGCGGAATCTTACTGAAAATACTACTGTGCAAGCAAGAGATAATGACAACATAAGATTGAGATAAGTTTGCCTTTTGGTCGACTGGAATTTATCATCTACATAAAAGGTTTTATGTAGATTATACAACAGCAATGGCTATGTAAATAGTGTATATAAAAGTCAACATTTTATATTAGAATGATTGCTTGGATCATGTGATTTCGTGGAGCGTTTCTCTCTCCCTCTCTCTCTCACAGGATGTGGTAGACTGGTCTGTTGCCTGGACTGTCCGGAGTGCTGGACTGGGAGTCACTGTGTGTTGGTGAAAGCGCCTCTGTGTTCCTTCTTCCAACGGCAATCCCAGCGTCCACTGAGGACAGCCTGTCCACAATACTGGACAAACACTGCAGACTGGATGCCCCGACAGCCCTGTCCACTCCACTAACTGGAGAAACAAGAGAGAATTTGAAAGAGTCAGGCCAATAATTAATGGGCACAGTCCAAGAGGAGGAAAAGAAGTTATTTCATTTGCTCCAATATAAAGATAAAATATTAATAGTCATGAGTCAAATCAGATAAAACAACACCTTTAGAGGGCAACAGTGAGTACTGTTCCTGAAGCCACAGGATAAGAATGAACAAGACTTACCACTCTGGATGTCATAGCTGTACGAACTGCGGTTTAAATTCATCTGAGACCAGATAGGGCTGATGCAGTCTGTCTGTAAAGAGAGCAGAAAAAAAAAAAACCCATTCCATTCACTACCCATAAACCACGTGCTCAAACAATGTAGCAGCTGCATACTACATAAAGATCACACTGCATTTTAAAATAATAGTTCAAAAAAATTCAATACCATGAAATAATGCATATGGAATGGTACAGTGAGCAAAAAAGTGTTTTTTAGATTTTTCAAAGTAGGCCTCCTTTGTCTTGACACATCGTCATGAACTCTTGGGATTCTCTGCAGTGGCTTCATGAGAAACCGCATAGGATACTCCTTCAACAGGCTTTAACAAGATGCTCACGTGGTGCCAGCCAAGAAGCAAACTACTTATTGAGAGCCTTATCATTTAGAACTTTTTGTCTGGAAATAAATTCATAGGATTCATACATTCGGTCAGGCGGGATCCAGTTTTTCCATGTAGAGACAATAACCAGGTTTTTATGTTACTCATTTGTTGGGTTGCTGTTTCTTTATTACATGCCTCCCCCCTCCTCGCCCCCTTATACCCTGTTGAGGATCTCCCACGCTACGCTAGGCTCCAGGCGTGCCGAATCAATCGAGTCAGTGAAAAGCACACCAGCCCGTGCAAGACGACACTCTGGCTAGAGTAAATGTGCAGAAAATCCTGGCAGGAACAGAGCTCAGGCAGTGAGCTCAGAGAGGAATGCAGCTCCGTTTAGGCTTCCCTGCCCGCCTGCCCAGTCTGGATTAGCTCAGGCTTTCTTAGGCCATAAAGAGCTGAGTGGGAAAAGCCTACCATCTAAAAACATCTTAAATCACCAATGTCCTGAGAGGCAACATCTTGGAAAGTGATTGAGCCAAATAAATGGCTAAATGACCCAGATTAGGCCAAAATCATGTTTTAGTATGCTGGAAAACTGAACAGATGTTAAATTAAACTCTTCAGGTGCAGGCCTATTGTTTGGATTTGAGTATTGAGACTTATTATTCAGTGATTTTTCGGCAACTACTATATAACTTCTATATAACTATATAACTAATGTGTGCACCTCTAAAAAGGTAAGCCATAGAATACCACAATGCCATGGAACCACATTTAATCAATTGTTCTTTAAAGAACTGTTTCTGTAAACAAGCTGCGTCAGTGTGAAGAACCTCCACCATTTATATGCTTCTAGAACCATATGTCCAGGCCCTTACATGGACTCTTATACAAATACACAGGTACACAACCACCAACTACAGAATAAAATAATCGCAAACATTACGAAGGTGAGGGTTAAGAAGCCACCCCGGTACATTCCAATGGGCCTTCATCAATGAGAGTCACTTTCTTCCTTCCTTTGGATTGTTTCCCAGCCTCCATAAAGAAGCAATGCAAGAATAAAGACAATTTGAACGTCACGCTAATAAAATCTGCCTAAGCCTTGAGAGACTAGACAAGAAGCAGTAAGCTAATATGTTGGCGTATAAGAGGAGACAGATGTGGGCAGCAATTTATTATAGACATGCTGAGGTTGAGACAGTCATTCACTTGCACAGACATACACAGAGAGAGGTGTGAGAGAGAGAGAGGTCAGACACTGAGAAAGTAGTAGAAAGGATATAAAGACAAAGACATTCAGTGGACATCTGAACGTTACATTTGCCACACCGATTAAAATAATCTGAATTTACTTGATTCAAATAATGACCCACAATTTCAGCCTGAATAAAATAAATTACATCAGGATCACTAATATGAAATTAAACCGTTGTTGACATGTATTTTATTCATGTAGAAATGATGCACACATTGAAAGCATCATTTTTTCAGTGAATATTTCCAAATGCAAAATCAGTGCTTATCAGTAGTAATCTTATACTAGTGCTATTTTAATAGTTTTTCTAACACATCCGGTTCAAATCACTAAATGATTACAGTCTAATCAGTTGGAAAAGGGAAATACAAACACATGCACGCTATTATCCTCTTTGTGTATGATTTCCAAGGCTGGTTTTGTGAAGAGGTGGTATTGTGAATATACTGCTTGTACAGAATTAAGCACATTCAAATAGGGTTACCCTTGATCTTTGTTCCAACCAATATATATGGGTGTATCCTATATAAGTGTAGAACTTAGAAACAGTAGAGAAAACATGTCAGGACTTTGGGCCAGTATAAATGCATCATTGCAGGGGTCATAAATCATAGGTCCAGACTATGACTAGAGTAATTACTTCAAAATCCAAAGCCACTGCCCTGCACAGTTTTCCTTGCTACATCACCTGTGGTTCCATTACAGTTTACATTAGGGAAATCAAGAACCTATGCAGTGTGTATTAGTGGTAAGCCAACAGGATAATTTTAAAACCATTTGATTTGAAGCATCTTCCTGATCACACCTTCAGTCCAGTCAACTTAGTACTGTTATATAACTACGGTCTATAGAGTAACAGCATTGTATTTAGTTCCAGTCTTTTTATGCACATGGCCAGTATTAACTATACTGCAATTTATATTTTGACTTTGACTCTTTACTTTGATAATGAAATGCACACTATATTTTAATGTTACATTTGCATGCGTTCATCTGATAAACACGTTCAACAGCTTCAACGCCAGTACTAGCTCAGAATTTCCAACCATGCAAAATATGATGTATAAAGTGACAAGTCCCTCCAGTTGAACTGGGTGATAATGTACTGAAAGCTATAGAGGAAAGCTGAAAGTGCACGATTATTTATATTTACTGTGCCATCAGGTCTAAAAGATATGGGTAGTTTTTTATATTTACCATGCTGTCGGAGCAGATGGATGATGGACTAGCTGGTTCAGAGCTGCTCTCTGTGGGCAAGCTGTAGAATTCCTCCACTTGTTCCCTCAGCAACTCTTGCAGGCTCTCAATGTATTGGATGGCGTTCCTCAGGATTTCAACCTTAGGCAGCCGCTGGCTCGGGTTGGCTGAGGTGCATCTTCTGAGCGCCTCAAAGGCATGGTTGACCTTCTTCAGTCTACGCCTCTCCCGCATGGTGGCTGCTCTGCGCCGGTCCACACTGCTGGCTTTGCGCTTGCAGGCCTTGCAGGCCCATTGGAGGCAATGGCCAGGCTGGTGGAGGCCTCCAGGGGCACGAATGTGCTCATCTTCCTCAGATCCGGCTAATTCTCCTGAGGGACCAAACTCCAGTGCCTCAGGAGAAGAGGCACAGAAAGCTTGGGTTGGACAAAAAACATCCATTCTTGGACCAGGAGAGATTTAGATGGAAACCTCTTGGAGAGACGATTAGCTCACTAGTAACCTCTTACAGAGAAGCAAAGCTTTCTTGTAACCTCTTAGAGAGAAAATTAGCTCGCTAGCTCACTAGTAACTTCTGAAAGATGAATGGAGTTTACTAGTAACCTCTTAGAGAGATGAAATCTCTAGCTAGTAACCTGTAAAAAGAGGTTCTTGAAGGTGGTACCTTCAGACTGATGTTAAAAGAGGTTGCTGAAGCTGGTAGCTTCAGAGTGACATGTAAAAGCTGCTGCCATTCGACCCCTTCTTATATGAGCTTGTCTGACAAGCGTGGGCCCACATTGGCCAGCTGTGATGACCATACCTCATTGGCCCAAAGCAAAGGGTGAAATCAGCGCAACCCTCCCCACCACTCTCCTCCACCCCAATCCCTCACCCTCCTCACCCCCTCCATGACCCCCCTCACCCACACTGCTTCTCTTAACACCCTGTGGTGTTTCCCACATCTGCATGAAGGAGTGGTATCTCATTCAGTTAAAACAGCTTCCTGGAGTGATGGGCCTAGCAAGAGGGAATTATCATCAAGAAAAGCAAGAACGAAGGGACCCTAATTCATTATTTCTTTATTTATTCTAACTTTCATACGCAATAAATTGTATAGAAATGCAGACACACTTATGACCAGATATAGTTTCCAATCAAATCTGAAAATCTTTAAAGACTTTTCACATGGTGTATTACTATTACCAGTAGTAGAAATGGAGAGACAATCATTTTGATTTTTATTCATTCATATGAATTACAGTTATGATTGTAAATGTATTTTGCTGACTCTGATAGCAAATTTCTCTTGGACTCAAACAAACGTAAAATATTGTCATGCCTTTCTTTATCATGACTTACATGATAAAGGATTCCTTGTGTTCGTTCTTGACTTTCATATAAATGCACAATTGTGCTAGTCCTAAAGTATACTTTAGGACTAGCACAACTCATATCTGAAACTCATATCTGAAATCTTTTTAAAGATATTTTATATTATTTTAACAACTTAAAATGCTTGATGTCTAATATACTTTGTCATTTTTATTCTTAATGTCCACAATTGAATACATGAGTAAGAGAGTTTTGCTGATCGTTTCAGTGTTGTTAAACAAGAAAAATAATTTAGCTATTATGTTTTTGCTAATTTGATGACTAGTAGTGTTGTGGATGCAGCCCCAGCTGCACGGGGACGCTATAGAGCTGCAGGGTTTTGGGAATTCAGCTGAAGGACCAGAACTACTGTAGTAGGTGTAAAAGTTCGCATTGCAGTGTTACTGAAAGACCATTAAATTACTTAATAGTAATTAACAATCATGTGTGAAGGAAAACATTTCTGTAGCATACCAGTTGTGGAGGATTTGGCAAACAATTCCAATCCTGGTTTTAACACATGAAAAAATGTAGACTTTTTATGAGATTATAATTTTTCTCTTATGAATTAATCAATAATGGATTCCCTACAATGCATTGTATGTATCTGTCCCTCATCAATGTTTTCTAAAAATTAGTTTAAGGCCAAAACTTTAACAAAAAAAATGACTGCTAAACAGTGTATCAAGTAACAAGCAGCAGATAGAATTGTATATGCCTGAGAAATTACAAATGAAAAACTTTAAAAGTAGACTGATTTTTAAAATTGGATCAAAAAATGAGAAAATCCTGCAGAGTTTGTCTGTAAAACACATGAAATACTATGTTGGACAATGACTGAACTGTTGATCCTGATTTCTTGTTATTTTTTAGGCACTTCTTGTAGACAGCTTATATGGATACAATGTACATAGTAGTGCTAATTAAAGCTGAGACATTTTTAGACTTGAGATGAGATTTAAAGGAGATTTAAATGAGATTTAAAGGGGCTCAGATTTGAAGCAAACTTAAAGGACAGTAATCCTACACGTATTCCTTTAAAAAAAAACAGCGCTTACTCAGGCCCGCAGTGTACACAGCTAATGAGGGTAGAATTTAGATAGTGTTACTTAAAGCTCATTAAGTTCATAAGTAATTAACAATCAAGTGCTGTGTAAACCGAGTCTGAGCTGAGCGATTACCAAAAAAATGGCCCTACTATCTCTGAATGTGGAAAGAGTAGATATTTTTTGATTGCAGTTGAGAAATGTTTACAGACTTTTGTTTGAATAAGACATAATAAAGAGTAGATTGGAAGGGAATCAGATAACTTAGTTGTAAAGGGCATTACTTGTGGTCAGTGTTGACAGCTAATAAGGATACAGCGTGGGTATCTCTCCCAGTGTGTTAAAAGCGTTTGGCCTCTGCAGCTAAACAAACAAAGGCAGCAGCTAGAGCTGGAGTTTTCTCTGCGCACAGCTGAAGAAGACATGGACAGGGGATAACACTCTTTAACTGAGCCAGGGATCAAAGGCTATTGACGGCGGACAACATGGACAACGAGAAAACCTGCCAGAGCCGATAAGTGAGTCTAGCCAAGATTGCATAAGCACATGTTGAAAGCACATTGGTCCTCTGAGGCTCCAACCAACCTGTGCTGAGATGTGTAGGGTAGCTGTTGTCTCTTGGGAAAGCCTCAGGGTGGTTTTTCTCGCTAGCCGCTGAAGACTGTTTTTAGGGGTCAGGGACTGTGTTATGTGCAGGGCCGCAGGGACTTCTTTAATGTTTAGAAATCCACAGCTTTCTCATTTTATCTTTTTCTCAGACACAGGTCCACACGATATAGACCAAGT
Organism: Brycinus macrolepidotus; assembly: GCA_037974445.1. Taxonomy (NCBI): domain Eukaryota; kingdom Metazoa; phylum Chordata; class Actinopteri; order Characiformes; family Alestidae; genus Brycinus; species Brycinus macrolepidotus. Next base: position 7,311 of record JBBPCZ010021378.1, read on the forward strand.
ACTAGACAGTGTTGATATTACTGCACAGTTATATGATCGTACTGTTTATTGTTCATTGAGAGCAAAAAACAAAGTTAAGACATATTCGTACAAATAAATTTACTAATAAGTTAGCTTACTTTTATTAAGTAGGTCATTATAGTTTTTCAGAGTCATTTTTAAAGCATTTCTATTGGCTCATTCAAGTAAAGGTCTCCATTTTTTGAGAAACATGGTTTTCTTCCTAGGTTAAACCTAAATGGGGAAAGGAAGAGAGAGAAGTACTCACCACCTCTGTATGACCCTCTATTTCCAAAACCTCTTTTTTGCTCAGGCCAGTGTTTGGCTGCATTTTTCTTTCTACAATAACAGGATCATATTAGATCACATGACCTGATAGAATGATTGACAGCAGCATTTGTCTGGCAGAGCAAGGAAGCATCTCGCCCGCTCCAGTTCAGCAAAGAATCACCTCCAAGCAGAACACACACAGAAACGGTCATAAATCATCACTTTTCTCTTCCTACTCCAAATCATCTTTTCAGCAGTCTCGAATGTGTGACAATTCGACACGGTTTAACCTCATTAGGAACTGTTCCACCTAGTTAGAAACCAATAAATGGTAGAACAAAGCTTACATTCAGTAAGGGCAAGTGAGTAAACCTCTGTTAATAATAATAATAATAATAATTATAATGTTTTGTAACAAATTTTTTGATGTAGTAAAGAGGATTTCCACCAATTTTTCTGTATAATTCAATCATGAAATGGTTAATTGTAGAGAAACATATAATTTCTTTACGGTGATGTTAATAGGACCAGGGGTCATAATGTCTACAACGCAAACATCGCTGTCTTATTCACTCTCAAAATCAACTAGTAAAAGCTACATGTGTCCATGTATGTACTTAGTGTATCTAATGTTAATGACTGGAAAATAGTGAAAATAATTTTCATTTTGGGGACTGTTTTTATTGATAGTGCAAGATCTGAACCATACTGTGGAATTATTCTGTGATGCAGCAGGTTTTACACGCAAGATGTACTGACAGCACCCTATAGCTCAAATATGAATGGATCCTGAATCAGCAGCAAATCATTTTCTTGCACTGACACTGTTGTGGGAACTCACTGTGTGTGTGAAGAAGAATGTGTCATTTTAAATAGGAGTTTTAACACAACAAACCACTTTTACAAATGTTCCGCTGCTCACCTATGAAATAAAAAAATCCAGTTGACTTCTGGCTTTGTAAATCACATTCATCTGAAACATATTCCAATAACATTACTGAACAATAATGTTATGGCAACTGTGAAAAAGGCTTTAGGTACATGCTTTATTTTTAACACACAAGAGTAATCTGTTTAAATGTCATTTATACTATGCATATATGCAGCTAAAATGTATTTTTATTGTATTTGTATTTGATTTAGATGTGCTAGTGTGAAATGTAGTCATCAACATCAGTCTGCTCTAATGTGACTAGCCATGAACAGCAACAATAAATTACAAAACAGAGCAGGCAAAATAAGCAGTGTGTTCTATTTATTTAGAAAGTGAGTTACAACACCAGTCTGAAACCTTGGTTCCCAATCGCTTTAGTCTCTTCTGTCCCTGAGGAGTGAAAAAAAAGTGTGCTGCACAGAATGTATCACTCACAGAAGTGCTATATGTGCTGGAGTTTTTAAAAGACCTCAGTTTCAGTGCTGGACTGAAAATAGTCCACCAAACAAAACTAACCAGCCAACAGTGTGCTGTGGTCCGAAACTGACCACTGATGAAGGACTAATGGGTGACTAACACAAACTGTGCAACATCAGATGATCAATAACTTTACATCTGTAAGGTGGACCAACAGGTTAGATGCGTCTAATAGAGTGGTCAGTAAGTGGGAACAGTGTTCAAAAACTCCAGCCCACACTCACACACACACACACACACACACACACACACACACACACATACACACACACATACTCCACTACCATGTCAGGGTCACTGCTGTGCTAAGACTGATCCACCACAGATATAATACCAGTCATTGTCCTGCTCACTGGTGGTCTTGTGGGGGTCCTGACCATTGATGAACAAGGTAAAGGAGGCTAACAAATAATGCAGAGAAACAGATGGACTACAGTCTGTAATTGTTAACTACACAGTGCACCAAAATGTTAAGTGGAGCAGAAAAAAAAATCAGTCTTTGGAGGAAGATCATGGAGCAGCAGGCATCTGGAGCAGCAATCCACTTTTTGGAAGAGATTTTGGCTAAAGAGCCTCATCATATAAGGGTTTCTCTGTCTAATCCTCTTTCTGTTTCAGCACTGGATAGACGCCCGCTCAGAAGAAGGAAAGACACTCGCACCATGACACTTGGAAGGTGTGTCTACCTTCCCAGTGTTCTTGTAACCTTTCCTGGGATCTCCTGTCTTCATTTCCTCACATACATATATATATATATATATATATATATATATATATATATATACTCATTGTGTACATATATACAACTTGCCAACTTGCCAAAGCCCACATATAGTTTATATAGTTTACATATGTATATATTTTACTATACAGATGTCCATATTTTATATTTCTAGATTGTATAGTGTACATTTTATACTGCACTGTTGGTGTAGTATTTTATTCTATTCTATTGTTTTTTAATCTTTGCTGCTCTTTGTTCTATCCACTTTGTGCCGTGACAAAGCAAATTTCCCACTTGTGGGACTAATAAAGGATTGTCTTATCTTATCTTATCTTATCTTATCTTATCTTATCTTATCTTATCTTATCTTATCATTAACCATTTCCACTTTAATACCTCTGTTTAATCCATTTTTCTGCTCATCCATCGGGGAACTGCCTTCAGGTTAGTTGCTGTGTGTTCTTTAAGCTTTAAGTATTGCAGTTTGTTCCTTTATCGTTTGTTTTCTTTCTTTCATTTGTCATTGAGTTAAATTTCTCGCTCTGCTCCTTCTCTCTCATGGCTCCACACTCTGTTCCTGTCACTCCTTCACTTGCTTTCCCTTTCTCCCTTGTTACTCTTTATTTAGATAGGTTTTCTCATTCTTTTCCTTCTGCCCCTTTCTTTCCCCCTTTTCATTTTCATTCATTCCTCCTCTTTTGACCTCACTACTGCTTGGTTGTAGTTTTCATATTTACGTAGCATTGTATTCCATGATATTTTCTTTCACCTTTCATTGTCTCATTGTCTCCCAGGAAGTTTGTTTCCCACTTCCATCTCCCCTTTGCATATGTCATCTTTATTTTCCTTCTGTTCCTGTCTGTTCTCTCTTTTATTTCCCATATTTTTCTGGCTCAACCAGTTAGGCTGCTGCTTTCTGCCTAAGGCGACAAGGGTTCAATCCCCAGGTCCACCACTGCAGATGGATCTCACCACCTATGACACAAGTTCGATCCTTGTGTCTGCTGCTACTTGACAACACGTTTACCAAAAGAATGTTGCCTTGGCCTAAATATGTCTTTGTTCTTTACAATTTAATTGATAATCAATCAAAGTTGGGTGTGTTTGTGCTTACTGAGTACTTGGCATTGTCCAAAACTAAGAAAATATCTCCACAAAGCCCTTGTATATCTAGACCCCTGTGGAGTGTCTGGCATTGTGAGCGTGATCCAGCTCCATAAAATCACACCCAACCCGAACCCTCAGCCCATTAATGCCCCAGCGCAGAGAGAGAGCTATCTGATTTCAGTCTGCCTCTCTAACTCCACACCATCAGAAGAGAGAAATGAGAGATGCCTTTGAAGTGCTGCAGTCTGAATATGATCCAGTTTATCATGCATCAGCCTGACGCACACTCAAGCTCACTCTGTCAGCCCACAGAACGAAGACCAGAATGATGTTTTGATTATTTTTATCTTCTCAGCAAGCACAAATCAGTGACTCTAGTATGTTTTAGGCTGTTCGTTCTTTGTCTGCCGGTTCCAGAAGATTTGCAGACAGAAAAGACATTTGATGGATTCGTGTGCAGTCAGACTGATCATAAACATCAGTTCTCACCTTAAAACTTGCACATGAACATCCCCTCAAGTTATTAATTACACATTAGATCAGAAACACAAGTTTACAACTTGTTGCTGACCTTTGCTTTTTCACCGTCACGGAGGAAAGGACGGTTACAGTAAGTCATTGTAGATGATTGCTTATTCCTTTTGAAATGAGACCTGCATTATTAGTCATCAGTTATGCCATAGATATGTATTTATGTCTATAACCACGGGTCGCATAATATACATTTTTACAGTGGGGAAAAGGATCAGGTTAGTACTGGTAATGTTAGCGCTGACTGCAACAAACAATAAATCCTCCAATTTAAAACTAAAAAAAGAACTTTAATACAAAGACATAATTAATGTTGTAAGAACATAACTTTTTTTAACAACTAATTGTTAAAAATATGCAAAGTATTCTGGAGAAAAATGACACTGTTCAAAGCTTTGATGTATCTTGACTGCATATACCACATAACACACTACAGTAGGTTAGTACATTACATGTAATGAGTCTTGAGGGTGTACTTTCTCCCTTTAGACAGGCATCACTGCTACAGTCTAAGAGAATGAGTCATTGGTAATTCTGAGTCATCTGTAAGTATAAGTAGGCCTGTGTATGTGTGAGTGAGTGAGTGAGATGTGCAAGATAATGGCCAAAGGTGAGAATCGCATGTGAATCTGGGAGTAAACAAAAAAATGAAATAATTAAAAAAAAAAACATGTCTATATTTGTACACAACTAAGTGTCTGGTTAGACACAATAGTATAAATAGGGAAACTGAGCCCTATGTATGAACTGATTTTAAAAAACATTAAAAACATTTCTGAGCCAGCATGGTATGAGCATATCTTCCTCTGTCCTGCTGCAAAAGCATCTCAGGTGGCTCCTCATGAAGCTGTTTGTGAAAAACTGCATTAAAGCAAAAGGAGGTTAGTTTGAAGAATCTAATTTGTATTTGTTTAACACTTTATGGCCATTATATAATGCCATCAATCCTATTTTAAGGCAATGTCTTTGCTATTACTATAAAATGGAAAATATCGAATTGAAAAAAAAATTTTAAACACCCTACTATATAAGTAGGTGCGTTGGATTACTGAATATTTATATAGCAAATACAGACATTATGGCACTGGATAGAACACAACCGCAAATCACATGTGTATTACATAATAAAACAGTGTCAAATGGGTGGATCTGGCTAGCTACAGTGTTACTCACATGGAAAGTAATGACACCCTCTAATAGTATGCTAACAGCAATAGCTTTAACATTGCTCGCGGCTTCGCAACTTTTTCCCCTGACCCTACCGTGAACTAATCTCAAGGCTGTGACTAAATTTACTACACAGAGCTGGAGTTTAACCCAGGCATCTGAAGCTAGCGGGCAAGAGTGAGACTATTTCAGGACCACTATTTGATTATGGGCACCGCTCTGTTATTCATAAATCTCAGACTGCAAAAGCAGATGGCTCTGGAAACAGCATGCTGAAGACTTTTAATTCAAAGGTTAATAAGGACATTTGGCTTGCTTGCTAGCACAAGTCACTGGGAAACCTGCAAGCCTGCTAATTTCAACTCAAGTGGAGATGCATAAACTGCTGCATAATATGGTAAAAAAACTAATGATTGGTCTTCTGTGTAACATACTTTAACCGCAGTGACTTTGTTCATTTTCCTTTAAACACTATCACTTTCTACCAAACACCATCTTTTCTTAACCAAACGCCATCATTCTGCATCAAACACCATCTCTAACAAACACTATCATTCCTCACCAAACACTAACACTCTCGAAAACCATTATTCTCTTTCAAACACTATCATTCTCCAATAAACACCATTATATAACATTTACTATATATTGCTAAATTACCTTTGCATGTAATTGAGGGCATCCAAAATCTTTTCACTTTCATCACTTTTTATTCACAAATACAAAATAATTTAGGTGATAGCAACACATTACAGTCATATTTAAAAGAAATTACATAATATTTAAAAGAAAATATGAAATTGCAGGAATAACTCTATGGATTTAAAATTATCTTTAAAAGATTGGAATCACGTGCAGTACTACAATAGACTGGCCAAAACATTCAGAAATAAATACATTTTTGAATAAATATACAAGAGTAGAATTGAAACATAACAGCAATTTGGAAATGTGAGATGTATTCTCATTCATCACTTTTCATTTTCTGTGTTCTCTACAGGACAGGGCACTTTAGAGTCTTCTGTGGAAATACTGTCAACAATAGAGGAGAGGCGGCGGAGGCTGGACGCTGATGACTCCAATGTACATCCTATACATCCAAAAACAAAAGTATTAAACAACTGTGGAGTAAAGACTTATGGCAGCTTTAAAAATTTTGCTTTATATAATCTTGCATTTGTAGCATATTTTACAAATCATTTCACATAAAATTTCTGTAATAGTTTATTACAGCTTGACTTAGAAGTATGGTTATTAAGCGTGAAATCTTCTTTTTTTGCAGAAAAAATTCTGCAAACATTTTTGTCATGTTTGTCATCTTCTACTGTAAGTGCACTGTAAATACTTGAATGCTCTAGTACAAAGCTGTAGGCAAATTTAATAAATTTACGTACTGATAATTTACTCAAAGTATGAGTTTTTTAAAATGAAAACTTTGTGAAATTTGCTACATTTATTTTACTTGATAATATTTTGAGAACTGATTTTTTTTTTTTTACCTTTTTAAAGTAAACTCTGTATTCAATAGTTTTGTAGTTTTATTTAAATGCTATTGCAAAATGGCAGAAAACATGCACAAACATGCACTTATACAAGTGAAATCTAAAATATTCAGAATGTACTGACCTTCTCTTTGAGACAGGCTCTCACTGGAATGATCCACAGTTCCCTGCCAGCTTTGACACGTCTTTTTCCAATGACACTCATTGTTAGCCATCTAAATGGACGCATTTGATAAAATCAATCAGTATCTCTCCCTCTCCACATGTCAGGTTTTTATCTGTTTTTGATTAAATATTTACCCCCCCCCCCAACCCCCCACCCCCCCCACCCCCCCCAAAAAAAAAATCACATA
>JBBPCZ010021446.1:0-14373 GCA_037974445.1 Brycinus macrolepidotus
ATGCTGGGATAGAAAAGGTTCTTCCCCAAACTGTGTCCACAAAGTTGGAAGCATGGCGTTGTCCAAAATGTCTTGGTTATGCTGAAGCGTTAAGATTGCTTTTCACTGGAAGTAAGCGGCCTAGCACAAACCCTGAAGAACCCTGTCCCAATACTTTTGTCCATATATATATATGTATATATGTATATATATAGCGCCATTTTAGATTCAAAGCTAACCTCAGATGCAGACGTGCTAATCATTCATGTTTTAAATGCCAGCTCTTTACAATAACATCTGCTTCTGCTGAGGGAGATCCAAAGGCCAGACAGAGGTCTTATGAAATAGATTCACAGTGCACTGAGGGAGCACTCGAAGCCAATCGCTGAGCTTCTGCACATCTCCCACCCGTGCTTTATGGCTTCCAGCCAACTCCCAGTAGTCTGACCTGGAATGTAAACACATATGGGACACACAGTTGACATTGCCCTCGCTTATGCAAGACTTCAGTAGATCACTGACCAGATGTTAGTTTCTTCTGCACTCATATAGGTGCTGAAAAAGAGTTCTCCAGAGGGATGTTTGTGGTTCCCTGCCGAACCTTTCAGTTTAACATTTCTTTGAAATCTCTCGTAACCACTCAGCTGAAGGGTTTTTCAGGGTATTAACAGTCATCTTTCTGTATAGGCGAGCAGTAGGACCAAAACATGTTTAACTGGCATTGATGAAATGCCTCCTCCTGTTTAGTAATGGGTTTGTTCCACAGATGCTTCTATGAGGGGTACCACTTTACAATGAGACTACCTTTATAAAGGGTTTATAAATGAGTTATAATCAGGTTGTAAATTAGGTTGTAGGCAGTTTATAAATCATTATTAAGCAGTTATAAACAAGTTATAACGGTTATCATACATTGATGCAGTCTCACTATTTGGAAAGATCTGGTGTTTTGATGGTTGTAGCATGTTAACAAAGACCTGATGAAGCTGACAGTTTCAAATTCTGCCTGAGACAGGGATAAGATACTCTAAGCAGCTAGCAATCTGAGATCTTGCCAAATAGTGAGCGTGTGTCAGTGCATGACAGCTGTTATAACTTGTTTATAACTGCTTATTAATGATTTATAAACTGTCCACAACCTAATTAACAACCTGATTATAAATAATTTAGAAACCCTCTATAAGGGTGGTCTTGATTGTAAAGTGTTACCCTTCTAGGACTATTGCTGTCTTCCTCGAAAGCTCCTCTTTTAGGCTTAGAGGTTGTAACACATGTTTTTTCTGTTGTTAAACAGAGTACATTTATTTTACGTTACTGTTACGGAATAAAGAGTAGGAGATCCACATTAGTGCTGCTTTTATCTAGTTAGGAGTGTCACATAACATTTGCTCTATTTTTTTCTCTTGTGGATGAAGGTAAGACTTCAGACAGTTTATTGTACAACTATCAACGGCTGCCACTGCTCGTTTGTTGACCCGCCCCCAGCTCAGAAAGCTGAGAGTTGAGACATTTCTCACTACTAATTACAGCATTGTGGTGGCATTCACGTGTGCTCATCACGTAACTAATTAACTGTTTAAAGGCTGAGAATGACTGGTTAAACAGGAGGAATCAGCTTCAGATTGGAATGAAAGCCTGCAGCCAAATCTTTTGTGAATTAGAGAGGTGATTTCTGTTCTAAAAGCTCCCATCAGTGACGCACTGTCCTGCTGAGGCTAAAGTTGTGATTTAGGTTTGTGAAGCTTGTTATATGCTCGAAAAACAAAAGATCCTGGGAAATCTTTTTGGAGTTCTTTGGACTGTTGCACCAGCGGAAGTGGCTCTTAAAAGTGCCTCTAGGAAGATTCTCAAGGAAATCTTCTTCTTCTTCCTTTTCTTCTTCTTCTTATTATTATTATTATAGCAGTTTTGTGCACTCATCTTGGTGCTCAGAAATTCTTCATAGATAGATAGATTGATGTATATCTCTGTCTGTAAAGATTGAAATGTTTTACAGCAGGGCTGCCCATGAGGACATTCGATTTGTCCTGCCAGAGCCCCACCCCCTCACCAAATGACAGAACAAACAGATTTATACTATATACTATATTTCATATACTTTAATTGTATGACTGATTTATTTAATGATAATGATATAGCGTAATGTCATAAAATACATGTTAAAACCTACCTATACGCTTACTTCATATATTATTACATATATTATCTTTTTGGCCCTTGACCCATTCTAGGCATTGTACTTTGACCCACTGCTTTATAAAATCTGGCATAGGGCATTACTGAGTTTGGCGGTATAGAAAGACGTCATACTAAGAAGTTACAGGTGCATCTCTTTGGTTCAAGTGAAGGTATGTACGTGTTTTGTGGTGAGTAACTAAACCGACTTCTTGCCCTGTGACCTTTAGCTCTGAGGCCAACGACCTGGCCTTGAGACTGGCTCAGCAGTACACTGGCCACAAGGACATCATCACGCTGGAAAAGTAAGTCAATACCACGTTGCATCCATATCTGTTTTCTCTCTGCACATAGGCCTAAAGAGTAACCAAGTTCAAAGAAGCGCTGAGCTATCAGCTTACCCATTAACCCTTCCCAGTGTCTTGTGTCTGCTGCTGATCACACAGGAACTGAATCAGCTATTTAGCCACAGTCCCTGATATGAAATGATAGTGTGTCTAATAGCCACTCGGGAAGGGTTAAACAGAGTACGGCCTTTAGTCATAGTCTCTGGCGATAAGAAAAGAATGCTGCAATTTTATATGCATTATTATTTCTCAATCATAGCTAACTGAGGTAAGGAGTTCTGCTGAATTCTGATGAAAGTGCATATGCTAAACCTTCAACTGGCACCACATTCGAGTAGGACGGAAGATATTTTATGATTTGAATTTGATGGAAAGTTATTGTTGCCTTGTAATGTTTTTGCAGTAGTCATTTTGTCACTTACTGATACTGAAACAACAGCTGTTTCACCTGTAACTTTCAACTGTAATTGAAAATGTAGTTGAAATGTAAACGCTGCAGCAAAACAAAAGTAGTTACTATTCCAGGTGCGAAACGGGTGTCATTACATGACGAGCTGAGCGCTGCTGTGAATAAAATGCAATAAGATTTTGAAATAAGATCACTCTCCCCTAATACTAATAGATGCCTCACACAATAAAAGCTTGTTCCTCTGTTTATTTACAAGCTGGGCATTCAAGTCCTTGACAATGTCCATTGTGCTTCCCTTGCAGTGCCTACCATGGCCATTTGTCATCACTCATTGAGATCAGCCCCTATAAGTTTCACCAGCTGCCACGATCAGAGCACAGTCAGCACGTGCATGTGGTGAGTAATGAAAAACTCTAATAACACACACACCCACCCACACACCCATTCACTGACTGACTGACCTGCTCACCGTCAATTATGCTTTCTCTCTTTCTCTATCTCTTCTCTGTCTTTCTTTTCAATCTCTCTTTCTATCTTTATTACCCATCCCTCGCTCTCTTTCAGTCTCTACCCTCTGCCTCTTTCATTCTGTCTTCGGTCTCTCTCTCTTTCTCTCTGTCTCTCTCTTTCGCTGTCTCTCCCTATCTCTCTCTCGCACTCTTTCTCTCTCACACTCTTTCTTTCTCTCTCTCTCTCTCTCTCTTTCTCCTCCTCATTCTCTCTCTCCTTTTCTCTCTCTCTTTCTCTCTCTCTCTCCCTTTCTCTCTCTCTATTTCTCTGTCTTTCTATCTCTCTCTTTCTCTCTATGTCATCCTCATTCTCTCTCTCTCTCTCTCTCAGTGTTCTGTACTGAGTTAGGCTGAAAGTATAGTTAAAACCATGTCATCATAGCAACCAGCATCATGGCAACTACCTGCTGAAATTTAGCGCTATCTTGTTTCAACTTAACAAGTCAAATCAGCGTGTGTTACCAGAATGAATTTTTAATTAAGCTTGACTGTCAACTCATGCCTTATACTTTTAGCTGTTTGTCTCTGATGGCTTTAAAGTGTGATCATGATAAATAGAGGATGTTTTTTGGAAAGCTAAACCACACACAGCAGCACAGTTCATCTTAACCGTGTACTTGTTGGAGCTGTCAAAAGGTTTGGCCTCAGGTTCATCTTGCTCCACTGCTCACTAGCTGAATATTGCATGGTGTATACAATTCCCAGTGTTTCTTTTCTTAACTTGGGAGATCAGGTGGAAATCCATGGCCTTCGCATCTGTGTTGTGTTAAAAAAAATAATGTTATTTGTTTGACTGAAAATATATTGCCATTATTTGCAGCTGAATGTTAAGGAAACAAGCTGGTGTATGTTCACTGTGTTTGATTGAATAGAAATGGGTAGGATAGGTGACTTTATTGATTGATTTTTAGTACAACACATTCACTATAATTAAAAACTTACATGAGGCTGTATTGAAAAATCAGTAACATTTGAAATAATATGTGCTTCTCAGGCTCCAAGTCCAGACATCTACAGAGGAAAATACAGGGAAGACCATCCCGATCCTGCTACCGCCTATGCAGATGAAGTTAGAGACATTATTGAGAAAGCTCATGCAAAAAAACATAAGGTATGATCAACAACAATCATAGCTCATAACTGATAAACTACACTTACTACTAAACAACCAGTGGCTCAGAAAATGATCATAAACAACCCATGTTCCGTAATAGTCACTTCTACTACACATAATAGTGCAGGCAATGCCTATGAATGAACATATTTACAGATTTGGACATTTAAAATTATATGAAGTATTATAATGTAATGACCCCTAACAAAAGCCAATAAAGTGGGACTTCTCCAAGAATGTTGAAAAATCAGTCCAAGTGGCTCTGCACAAAGTTGCTTGAGATGTTGAGTTGTTAAGAGTCCATAAAGCTGATTTTAAGAGTAAAATGAAAATCTAAAATATAAGATGATCTATAGGTGTTATTTTACAGTTTGCATATCTTTAGTTCTAAAATGAGCAAACCAGAGCTATAAATTAAAATAGACTTCTATGAGCAGATGTGCCTAAATTTTGATTGGTGGTGTATTTTCAGTTATTTGTTAGTGTGTGGGGGTAATTGCAGGGTGCATTCTTAAAAATAAAGGTGGTTAAATGGTTCTTGGCCTGGATGCACAGTTCTAGGAAAAATCTTCAACGTGTATAGAACCGTTACATTATATGGAAGTTTGTTAAACTTTTAAAAGGTTATTCACACTCACACATCTTACTTATGTTTCTTCAAAGAACCATCCACTGAAATGTTCTTTAGAGAACCAAAAGTAGTTCTTCTATGGTACACTTCAGAAGAAATGTATTTTAAAAGTGTGTTTTACAGGGCATTTCCTCGCAGTTTCTTTCTGAAGCCTCTCTCCGGGTCATAATAATTAATCAGTTTGTTCCTCATCCTGTTGTTTTCTCTTCCTTTTCTCTGTTCATTTTCCATTTTTTTCCCAGGTTGTACAAAGATCTCACTCATTTGACATCTGTGGATTTGCCAAATGGCTCTTAACCATCAGTTGCAGGGAAATGAGGGGTTACTTCATACTGGCATTTCAGAAGTGAAGTCTTAAATTGTCATGGTGGAATGAGGTTGGAGGTGACTCAGTGGGTTTCATGGATAAAGATTATTTCTTCTGGGTCTTATTTCCTGGACCTTGATTTCTAAAGCCTTTCTCTGTTCTCTGTTCCCCTGTCTTCTGCACATGAGCTGTTCAACTTCTTTTCTGAAGATCCTTCACTGCCCTTCCCAACTATTGTGTTGATCCAGATGGTTCTTTAAGAGTATTGCTACAGATAGGGTGCACAGAGTACACAGTTGGGCTATGGGAGTCTCACCTGATCTTCTCTTGTGCAGATCGCTGCTTTTATCGCCGAGTCACTGCAGAGCTGTGGAGGTCAGGTGATTCCTCCGGTGGGCTACTTGCAGAAAGTGGCACAGTATGTACAGTTTGAATCCATTGTACCAGTTTGGTTGTGTTTAATTGACTTATGCTTCCCATGCATAGAAAACAAATACACTATACATTATGCTTCCCATGCATAGAAAACAAATACACTATATGGACAAAAGTATTGGGACGTACCTCTTAATTCTTGAATTCAGGCGTTTCAAACATTTCTGACACAAAATGGGTCGTTCTGAAGAGCTGAGTGACTCAGTGATGTGGTAATGCGATAGGATGCCGCCTGTGCAATAATACGGTTTGTAAGATTTCATCCCTGCTGGCTATTCCACAGTCAGCTGTAAGTGGTATTATTGGCAAGTGGAAGCATTTAGGAACAACAGCAACTCAGTCACAAAGCGGAAAACCACGTCACAGAGCAGGGTCAATGACTGCTTAGGTCCATGGTGCGTAAAAGTCACCAACGCTCTGCTGATTCCATGGCTAAAGAGTTCCAAACATCCACTGGCATTAATGTGAGCACATGTAACGGTGCTATGTATTTGAATACAATGTCATTAAAGTCCCTGTTGGTGTAATGTACAGGCGTCCCAATACTTTTGTCCATATAGTATATCATTTGTCGTTAATATATCAGTAATATCAATATAATTAACAACACATTACATTTTAGATATTTTGACAAATACTGAGTTGTGTGCCACAGTTTCTCATAAGATTAAATGAGATATTTGCCTCTGTTTTGAAAGCGCGTACAGGTGCTACGTGATACTTTTGGTCTGTTCATATAGTAAAGATGCTGGTTTCAGTGATTGCCAGTTATTCTGAGGCATGGCATTTTGTTTATTGTCATTTCTAGAATAATCATTTGAATCTAAATGGCCTCCTACTGTACTTTTGTTCATCAAATGTTGAACGCATGTAATTGTTTGCATTGTGAGTGTGTGTGCGTCAAAGTGCATGTTTGCATACTTGTGCCTAAAGCACACGTCTGTCACGTACATTTCATGAATGTTTGCTAGTTCGCATGATTACGTCCTGAAAATAATGCATGAGAAGGAACAAATGCACTGCCATGGTTCCACATACAGTGTGTGTAATTGTGTTTGTGTATCACAACCCTCCTTTTCTACAGGCATGTGAGAAATGCAGGCGGTATCGTCATTGCTGATGAGGTGCAGGTTGGTTTCGGAAGGGTCGGCTCCCATTTCTGGGCCTTCCAGCTCCAAGGGGATGACTTCATACCTGACATTGTCACTATGGGTAAACCGATTGGAAATGGGCATCCAGTGTCGTGTGTGGTAACTACCAGAGAAGTGGCTGAAAGCTTCATGTCATCGGGAATGGAATACTTTAACACGGTAAGGAAAAAAGCATCTACACCTTTAGTGTTTTAAATGGTTGAGTATTGATAAACTGCAATTAATGCTTAGAAGTCATGACTTAAAGAATCACATATTTTCATTTCATTTACAGGTTTAAGTCTGTACTTGTGACTGGTTTTTGTTTTTCTATGTCAAGAATAGACTTTAAAAATAGCATAAATGCAAGCCTGTAACAAATGGACACTTTACTATATATTGCTGTATATGACAGTTAGCTAAAAAAATTCAGCATAACATTGTGAGACTATAACCATTTATAAAATTTTCATTTTCATAACACGTTACAAAAGCTATGACAGGCAGAGTGGTAGAGTCTAAGCATTATTACATTTTAGTTTTCCACTTTTTAAAACATTTGCAAATAAAGAAAGAGACACAGTTCAGTATTTCAGATTGATTGTACCTTCCCAAAGCTAAGCATTTGTTTCTACTGGGGTTCGGCAGTGCCACATGGACAAACCACACACTGCGTTCGGCTACACTGTGATACTGGAACTGGCAGTAATAATAACAGGAGTCTGGTTAGTTGTGATTATGATTACGATTATGAGTACATTTATTTCGGACAGCAGTTCGTGGTTGTCTGTTGAATGCAGCAAAAAATTATGTGTATAATTGTTTAAATTGGTAGATACTGGGAAGGCATTGAATATTGTGTGTGGGGGGGGGGGGTTCCTCCAATATATATTATAATTAGCCTTGCATAAATATTAAAGAATGTTTTTTGTCAGGCTTCCTGACTAGCATAAACATCAAAACGTTTCCCTATCATCAGGAGATCAGAATCAATTCTGTGGCCTGGAGTTCATGAGAGCATAATTACCCCTCCTCTCTCTGAGTGGGAAGGGTGACTCAGCACAATGTTTGTCAGCGTGAGTGTCTGTTAGCTGATGTAACATAATCGGCAGTTAGCGTTCACCTCCAAGTGCGTAGAACTGTCCAGTGACGTTGCTTTAGTGGCAGTTTGGAAAGAGCACTGGTGCTTGTGTAATTCAGAGGTACTGTGAACTAACCCTCACCCTCCCAGCTTGATAGCACTGTGTGAGTTGGTGGAGATCTAACTACCGGCGGGAAATTGGCTAAATTGACTTAATTGTGCAAAGTCACAAAATGTGTTCTTTCCAAAAATAAAGAAAGTAAGCACAGCAAAACCTTTTCATGAAATTTTAATACTGTTATCATAAAATTGCAACTTTCTTTTTAGGATTTTTTGTTTTCTGGTTTTATTTCCTGGTATCTCCACCCCAAAGGGTTAAGGTCTTTACTGTAGCATGTAGACAGTATAAGTGAATCAGTAATCAGATTATGAATATTTATAGGGTTCTTTGTGAATTTTAACCATGTTAACTGGACTGATGCCTCTGTATGTATCTGTAGTTTGGTGGGAATCCTGTATCATGCGCTATTGGGCTCGCTGTGCTGGATGTGATTGAGAAGGAAGATCTTCAAGGCAACGCCCTGCGAGTAGGGAACTACCTCATTGAGCTCCTGGAGAAGCTGAAAGAGAAACACCCCTTAGTAGGAGACATCAGGTACCATTCTCACAACTGTTTAGACAGCTTTTGCCCGACTGTGTATTTTTCAGGGAGAAGTTAACCAGTCTTAGTTTGGGTTTGCAATTCTTTGTAATAATTAGCTGCTTCTGCTTGGTAAACAGTCATCCAGCCTGCTCTGACTTCTTGCCAATTATAGCAACAGTTTTCGCTGCCATGTTACAACCTCCTAAGTCCATTTTCCCCATCTCCAGCCGCCCTGGACACAATGTGAATATTGTGATGAATTGACCAATAGACCAAAATGACCTGGAATAAAATCCTGAAACATTGACGTACATTCAGAATTGCACTGTTTTCTTGGTCTAAAGGTACCAGTTCAGAGACTTGTGTGTATTAATACTAAAACCAGTGTCTAGGATGTCCACTGATCAACAACTTCAGTTTCAGTGATGTTGAAAATTCTGAACGTTCTTTGAAAGAAGCATCACCAAATGCTTTGTGAGGCAAGAGTGAAGACGTATGGATTTTGTGATTCACAGAGGCCGTGGGCTTTTCGTTGGGGTGGAGCTGGTGACAGACCGGATTAAAAGAACACCTGCAACAGCTGAATCCCAGGAAGTCATATATAGGTGAAAACTTCTTGTCATGAGGGCTTAAGTGTCTTCATAGCTGAAGAGCATAACTGTATCATACATGTGCCTGATTACAGGTGGACTCAAAATGCAGATATAATGCAGAAAAATTCTAATTCGAAGTTGCTCTTTTTCCCCACAGACTGAAGGATCAACGGATCTTATTAAGTGCAGATGGGCCGCATCGCAACGTCCTGAAGTTTAAACCTCCCATGTGCTTCTCCACTGAGAATGCTGACTTGGCAGTAGAAAAAATTGACCAGATTCTTACAGGTAGGCATTTTTTCTACCACTAACCAGAATTAAGCTTTTTAATATCATTTGGTCTACTCTTGTTTTGATGACGAGCTCTGCTTTATGCTTCTGCTTCAAGACATTGAGAACGCTTTGGATGTGCCTGCGCACAGAAACCCTGAAACTGTACCCAGCAAGAGAAAGGTGAGAAAGTTATGTAACCCCTGCATTTTTGTGAACTAAAGTAATTTCTTTTCTCATACTCATCATATCTACCAGTGCATACAAAACAAACCTCAGTATTATCTCATTGAATATTGCAGGCTTGGCAGCACTTGTGTTCATTCTCTTTGGCTGTTATGTCACAAATAATTCAAGTTCAGTACAGTCCTACAGCTTAAACCACATATTTCAGACTCCAGTCCTTACAGGCCACTACAACAGTGTTCTTTAGTGTTTTGCTCCATTAACAATTAATTAGCAAGACAGTTCAGAATGCTAGATGAGATCTAAGTTTTGGCCTGAAATGGACCTAGTTTGACGTGCCTGTGTTAAACCTATATCTTTTGTTTCTCTAGGAGTTATTGGGGGAAAACGGACATGAGTTTCATTCAAACGGCACCAGTGGTGTCCATCATACCACAAAGATTAACAAAAGACAAAGAACATAATGGATTATGTCCTGCTTTAAACATCATCTTTTCTGCTGACAGATCAAGGACAATGCATTGAAGGTCATTTCCATGTTTTAATGGATTTACAATTTACAATGAAAGTAATAATGAACACTATGTAACATGAAGGGTTATTTTGTGTGTGCAATATTTTGTTTCTGAGAGGAAGTTACACAAATTACGTGTATTTTATGTTGCCACAAAATAAGCACTAATTAAACCATAACAGTTCAACCCCAGCGTGCTCTCTGACTGGTGATTTACACTTCATTATCTGGCAGTCTGATGGATGAATCTGTGTTGGGTGGATGACAAGAGAACACTACATACTGGAATGCATAGTGCCCAGCAGTAAAGTTTGGCAGAGGAGGGTTCATGGTCTGACTCTTGATTACCAAGGTTTGGGCTAGGCTCAGTCCCAGCAAAGAGTAACAATAACATGGCAGCAGCTTCCTGTTCCAGCAAGTGAGGTCCACGATCTGACAAATTTGGTGTGAAGGAACTCCAGTGGCTTCCAACAAGCTCTGACCTGAACCCAAATGTACACCTTTGGGATGAACTGGAAAGCAGTTGTGAGCCAGAATTTCTCATCCAACATCAGGACCTGACTTAACAAATGCTGTATTAACTCAATACTCTTTTAACTCAGTGGGCAGAAACTTCTCATAGACACACTCCAATGTAATATTGAGAGTGTTCTCAGAAGAAAAGAGGTTGTTAAAGTCTGAGAAGGGTGGGGACAAGTTGGAATGGGATGTCCAACATGCTCACATAGATGTGATAGTCAGGTGTCCACATACTTTTGGTCATATAGTGTATATTAGAAACCACTTTGTTTTACAATGTAGTAAATATTCAATAGGAAGAAATGTAGTAATTATCAGTAATGTGTGATACATGTATTTTATGTATATTCAAATACATACTACAGTAAACACCACAGTACTTGCTGCTACTTTGCATACTTACTCAGAATGATCTGGTATCTCTTAAAGAAGTTACATTAGTTATATGTACATATTCAGTTTTAAGCTCATTTTGAGTAGTTGCTGCACTGTAGTACCAAGAGCTGTCATACATACCTGGCAGTTTTCATTGTGTACACAGTGATATCAGATCATTCTGAGTAATTATGCAAAGTAGCAGCAAGTACTGTGGTGTGTACTATAGTATGTATTTGGATATACATAAAATATATGTATCACACTACTGATAATAGCTAAATTTCTGCTTATTAAATACTTTAACGTCCAACATGCCGTACACCAGACATTACTTGTAATTACTGTTTTTACTTTACTGTAAAACAAAATGCCACATTTTCAGTTCTAAAAGAGTAGTGCAGGTGTGTCTTTGAGAACATTTTCACAAAGGCCCTCAAAAGAATGCAGACATAGACTGCAGCTCAAGTCAAATACCACAGTTTTCTCAAGCGATAGGTAAGAAGCAGGAATAATGCCATCTTAAAGTGTAGCTCATTCACACAGAGGTAATCCCTAGATCATCATCAGGTAACTGAAGGGCTGAATGTGTAGTTTTGCATGACTGAAAAGAAAGAAATGCTGCTGACAGTGGCACAACTGAATGTCAATTAAAGTTCAGACTATGGTTTCACACAATGCACACATTTCAAAAGACCTGCTCTACTGATGCATTTTGCAAGAAAGGCATGACAGACATTTAAACTTATTTTGGCAAAAGGTGCTCATCCACAAGCTGACAGGGAGCACAGTATCTGGTCTGCAAGCTGTTCACATGCACAGATAGCGACAAGAGTGCACACTCAGCGAGTTTCACCAGGTCCTTGTGCGATAACAGCTTGTGAATCACTGACCTGTTAGACTGTAATGGAGTGGAAAAGACCTTAAAGTGTGCTGCACTGAAGCCAGCGCTAGAAAAACAAGTTGAGGGTTGTTGGAAAAGAAGATGACTTCAAATGACCTTTATCGGCTTTATATTTAGAAGTTTTCACAGTAAGCTAAAATATTTTGTAGATCAAAATAGATTACTGATTTATTTCATTGCCATTCCATAATTGCAACAAACTATCCGTTTTAATCTGTAATTTTGTAAGATAAATCTGTACGATCATTTGGACTGTAGACACATGCTGTCTACAGTCCAAATGATCGTACAGATTTATCTTACAAAATAACAATAAGCACTGCTCGTTTATTTTACCCACATTTTGTGTAATAAAGAAAAAGACACTCATAAAAATAGTCTCATTATGTTGTAATGTCACTTTGAAGTTCATTTACTGATAAATTTATTAAGGCCCCTACAAGGTCTTTATATGAAAGCATTACCAAAGCATTTGTAGAAAAAGGTCATTTAGGATAACTTCTTCCTAAACCCTAAGGTTTCTCCCTAACCTTAAGTTTACACATAATTTTTATTTTTATTACTATTATTGACTGTAAGTTTATTATTATTGACTGTTTATACACAGTGTACTTGTCACTTTGGAACAAATTTTAATCAAAGATTATTAGAATTCAAGTTACATTTGGTAAATGCATGTTTATAGATTTATAGTGTTACATCTGTTATTTCTGGATCTATATTTCCTAAAGTTAAAGTGAAATGCTGACCTCGGGTTAGCACCTTACCAAAAGTCAGGGGATCCTACTTGCTTTCACTACTTCTCTCCACACCTCTATAACCCTTTCCTCCTTCTTACATTTCTCTAGCATTCTCTGAGTTCTCTTGCCTGTTTTTATGTACTGCATTATCTTTTTGTGAGCTCACGTCAATTCCATACATAATTTAGTAACCAAGCATCAGTCTTAGCACTCATAAGCCAACAGGCACACATGCTCAAAAATCTAAATTGGTGATTTGGGTGTCTAAATTTCATTCTGTAAGCATGTGTTATCATTATCAGCACCTCAGGTTTAGTCTGCAGTCAGTAAATATACTCTTTTAACATTTGTGTGTGTGTCCAGGAAGTTGAGGTATTGCTCAGAATTTTTCTTGACGCCCAGATCTACAAATTTCACAAAATAAACGTAACATACTTAAATTGTCCCAAGTTACCTAACCTTACCGTTTGACTTGTTTGAAAGGCTTAACACTCTACCACAATTGCAAGGTACAATGCCTCCCTCTAGTGTTTCAAGTAAGCTAAACGTTTTGAGACACTACGTTCAACTGCTAAAAATAACTGGTGGTAGTGCTATTGCAAGGGAACCTGACATCATTTAATGTGTTCTCCAAAGGCCACATTCAAAGGTCCCAGATCATCCATCCATCCATCCATTATCTGAACCGCTCATCCTTAACCTGGGTCACTGGGGGTGCTGAAGTCTATTCCAGCGGTTATGGGGCAAAAGATAGAGAAACACCCTAGACAGGCTGCCAGCCCATCACAGGGAAGACGGTCCAATACCACTTTTTTTTTTTTAATGAGAGCTTAATGTAGTATGTAAGTTATTCTATTCTAAATTCAGTTATCGTGATGTCAGCTACACCAGCAAAACTACATACAGTATTTCCAAAATAGTCAGTTTAGTTCTAAGAGATAAAGAAAATGTCATGTAAAAATGAACTAGTTATTTTTTTGGTACATAAACCCACCCAAATGTCACACGTGTGTATTTTAAAAAAAAAAAAAAAAAAAAAAGGAGTGTAATAGGATATGAGCCCTAATACATCGCTCAATTAACATGCTCTTCTATTTACAAAAGAATACATGCATCTTTTCTGGCATACATTTTAGGAAAAAAAACAACAAAACTGTGTAAAGAACTTTTATTTTGGTTTTGTATAGAAAAAACATGGCCCATCACACAGTTGCCAGATTTTCGGCCTTTTGTCTAGGTTTCTACAAACAAGTGCATAAGGAAAGATTCCATACGTTAATGGATTTTGATCACTCAACACAGCGCTCCAATACAATGCAAGCCTTCCATTCTCCATCAGTATTTATCAATAACAGGTAAACAAGTTTTGCAGGATTGAACAAATCTGAAGTCCAGTCAGCAACTCAGAACTCTTGGGGACAAGTCATTGACACACACACACACAGACACACACAGACACACACACACACACACACACACACACACACACACACACACACACACACACACACA
>JBBPCZ010021456.1:0-14371 GCA_037974445.1 Brycinus macrolepidotus
ATAAGGAATCGAATCGAAAAGAAGAATCGATAATGGCATCGACATCGATAATTTCTTAGCGATTCCCATCCCTAGTCCTGAAAGTGATCTGTGTTCGTAAACATGTTGTTATGAACTGTTTTACACCTCCAGACTCATTTTCCTGTCTGTCCTGTAGATTTTGTTAGGATAAATTAAGAAAAATTGCTCATACTCATGCTCTTCCCAATGAACAAACTTGTTTTTTCAAATTAACACATCTTAGAAATGGTAGATTTACAGAGGAAGGAGACAAACATATCTGAAGGCAAGTTAATGTAATTATTTAATTCCAGTCCTTGACCATATGTATTGGTACACTTATCATGTAATGTTCACACAGTGTAAAGGGCAGTAGCCCTTTATATATACACAATTTAAATCTGAGCCAGGATGGCTTTTACATTTAAAATATCTAAATTGTAAATTATACCATGATTAAAAGTGACTGAAAGGATTAAGTATGCACTTCAAAGACCTGGTGTAAAATTATAGCAGAAGCTCTGCTCTTAATATAGCAGGCTGCTGTAAAAAAATGTGTATTCTGGTCCAGATTTTCATAAAAGAAGTTAAAATAGGGGATTTTACAGTCATTATCTGTTACATGTAAAAAAAGAAATATTGGGAAAATGAGACTTTGTGTAGTCTTCAGCAGCCTGTGTCTGAATATTCTAGTAATGGGGTGGAACTTCTCAGCATCTCATGACACTTTGTTAGTTAATTTGCTTTTATTTTTCTACCTACAGTTTGTGTGACAGGAGTTCTGACTGCTGTGAGTGCAGTAACAGCTGTAATGTGAGGTTCAGTTCATGGTGGGATTGATAAACAGGAATGTACCATTGTAAAAAAATTATCGCTCTTCATGAACCACTATGCCTAAACTTTCAGTTTGCCACTGAAAGCTACCCAGATAGATCTGATGTTTGCTTATGTGTTTACATGATGTATTACATACTGTAGCACAAGCTGAGGGTTCTCAAACAGCTGTGGGGGCACAGCTGCAGTAATCAACAGTATTAACAGACCTACAGTATAGTACTGTAATCTCCTATTACACAGTATGTGTGCTTTCAATGAATAAAGTGTTTCTCTATGAGTGTGCACAACTGGAATATGTAGCAGTTAATCAGATGAAATAAAATAACTGTAATAGTCATTATGTTTATAATCTCGAAGTATTTCTCAGCAATATTTCTTCATGACACTGTTGTTTATAGGTATACGTCCTCTGCAGACAGCTACCTACTTATTCCTTCCCCCATAATATCCTGAATAAGCAGGTTTTCTTGCTTCCTGTCACAACTCTTAGCGGGGTTACCTCCTGATTCGCACTGTTCCTGGCTGAGTTGAGGCTAATTAGGCTTCAGGGGTTCCTCTGCCTTTTCTCCCCCCCTCCCCCTCATCCAGTCTTCTACAGAACAGCTGTGCTGACAGGGAAAGGTTCACTCTGTCTGAATGTAAAAACACGGACTCTCCCTCTTTATTTCTACTCTAACCCTGTTCCTTACTTCCGCAGTGTAAATAAATGAGGGTACAGACAAAAAAATGGGAGGGGGAGAGAGTGAGGGAGAGAGAGAGAGAGAGAGTCTTATGCAACTTTTCCCCTAAGATGGGAGAACACAAAAAAAAAGGTCATGGTATAAAGAAAGAGAACGTTGATACACACACTGATGAATAGCTCCCTAAGAGAAAACCTGTTACTGGATACAGTGAGGACACACACACACACACACACACACACACTCACACACACACACACACACGCACATACACACACACGCACATACACACACACACACACACACACACACACGCATGCACGCGCACACAACCATGCACACACAGAATCTGAGACAATGCTTCTATTTCGCATTCTTGCAAAGTTTTTAATTGCACATTATATTAAGCAAATTATCTTATAAATATCTCAATAAAATTTTATATTATCATATAACAATTACAATGTATTGCCCTGTATTGTGCCTTTTTCAAAAAGCAGCCTTGGCCGAAACATCCTTTACTTCATGAATGGGCGGGGCTAAACTGCTAAGGGCTGAACAGGCAGATATACGTAAATGTGTTGGTTTTTGTGACATCACAAAAACTGAATTTCAAACAGGCCTTTTTTGCAGGATAGCTGCTGTTTGTGTGTGGGCATGTGTATACATGTGTGTGTGTGTGTGTGTGTGTGTGTGTGTGCATTTGTGTGTGCAACTCTAATTAATTAAATACTGAATGATTTAATTAAATCACGCTCCAATGACATGTCATGCTTGATAACATTTAGCATGATCTTAACGAGAATGCTAATGAGGGGGGAAGTCGTTGATGAGCAGGAAGTGCAAATATGTGTTTGCTGTCATACGGATCTATGCACACGAACACACAAGCAAAAAAAAAGACATATTTCCACTATAAGCATCACACATTAGCACAGAGAAGAGTCACAAAGTTCAGATCTACAAAACAGCTTGAGCTTGCACCATATTCAGCTTTTCTGAATTTTTCGGATGACAAATCATTTTGACAACCTAGACACAGCCGAGTATTTGACTTTGTTGTAGTGTCAATGGCGAAACACTATTGGAAATTCTTTTTAGTCTATGCTTACACAAAACGGCCCCGTCCCACTGTGGGTTTGGTTTTATGGCTCATTTGGATCAAAAATGAACGATGGTGATTTTAAACGGTTCTTAATAGTACTGAAGTAATCAGATTCAGGACAGCAAACTAGCACACTGCACTTTACAGTCACATATTGTGTTCTATTACATTTCTGCACACTGTACAGATCTTGCTTATCTGGAATATACTTTTTTATGTACATTGTATTACCTTAGTTTGGCCTCTTCAATTTCTCTTTCATTTAACTTAAATTATTTGATAACTTTATTGCACAGTCTCATGGGCCAACTGAGAGGCACATTTCACGACATGTTGCGCTTGTATAACTGTGACAAATAAAGAATCTTGACGAACTTGAACAACACTACCTATAAACCAGTGTAACCCAGGTGGTGTCTGAATTTTACTGGAGTTGTGTTGTGAATAAGTGGTTTGATATCTCATTAGTGAACAACGAGAAAGACAGTCTCATTTTAAAGTTTGCTCACGCTGTGAACACAATAAGCACTGAGGTTATTTGCAGCTGGTTCGCTTTCAGGTTCACAGAACTGAATTTGGTTCATTTAAAAAGAACTGTATGTGAAACCACTCTAACCAACCTAAAGTGTGCTGCGTTAACCCTGTACTATTTGTTTGGTGGGAAATAGTGGCATAAAACTGTTATACAATTCAACTGCTATTCTTACAGTACTTTGCAGTAACGTTTGTTTTGAGTAAAGTAATTACAATATAGTACTTGTATTTAAGTTTATTTTTAGGATTCATCCTAGGTTTTTGATAACTATTGCAGATCTGGTAAACGTAGCAAAGAAGCTGTTGGGTTGTTTTACTATTTTCTAGTAATTCTGTCATTTTAGAAAAAAAAGCACGGCAGCTCTTAAACCTAGAACTGTTGATGATATGTTCTATTGCTAACGCCTCATGGCTAATGCTTCATAGCACTAGAACATATCATTAACATGGTTATCATTAACATAATCATGGCTGCCCACTGCTTCACTTGGTGAATGGGTTAAATACAGAGAAAGAATTTCACACTGTTCACACTGTGTGCTATGGCGTGTTCACACGTGACAATAAGGGGCCCTCTTCACTTCACTTTACTTTAGATGGCTAAACCTTTAGCACTGGACTTACTTTCTGTAAAGTGAACGTTAAAATCTACAATCACCCAAAGTAACTCTCAAGACTCTTTCAGTATGCAATAATTTCACTCTCACATGAGTATTTTTTCTTGAATATTTTTTCTATTTTTAGAGTATTTATGGAGAGTTTTATTTTGACTTTTACTTTCACTTACACTATGTACGCAATTTCCTCTGGGATCAATAAAGTTTTCTTATTCCAATTCTGATTTTATTTGTAGTCAAACAAATGTGTAGTACTCATCCTCTGCTTTAAAGGCCCTCCCGCTGTAAGTCTTTCTTAGGCTCCTCAGCCCCCAAACAGTCATTCCGTATATCATTCTCCACTTTCAGCTGCTTCTTAGATGAGCAAAAACCTCCAACTGCTTTGCCGTCATTAAACGCTCTGAAGTGTTAATGAATGTGATGGATGCATGCTTGTCAGGGACCAAAGTGTTCATGCAATTGCCATCTGTGTAATGGCCTGATTTAATAAGTTCAGCTTCATTAGGCTGCTGATACTGATTAATATGCCGCTAATCTCATCAAACTGAAAAGAAAGACAGGTCAGCATAACAATATGACCACCATCCACAGCCAGTCATTACAGACATGTGATAAAGGCTGATTTGAGGCCTGCTGTAATTGACTTATATTAGCAGAGGGAAAGCAAAAGCGGTGTGAGGCACATGTAGGTCAGCATTCCTCCACCTGCACTTATATCTCAGACATTACGGGGCTGATCTGAGATCAAAGCGAAACTGACCTGGGAGTTACGTAGCTTCCACATGGCTGTAAACCTTTGCACTCAACTGTACAACACCGTGCTCTCTTATGTAAATTAAAGGCTCGTCAGTCACTCGACAGCCACACTTTACTGGCTCTCAGCATGCTGCATAGTTCATCAGATGACTCATGACAAGTCTGAAAAAAAAAACCCCTCTGCTGACAGTAACATACGTATCTGACCTGAATACACTTTGCCGACTTGACTGACTGCCTTAATCCTTCCTTCCTTAATTACAGTGGACAAAAAGTGAGGCACTGAACTTCCTTGAGTGAAGTGTACATATCCTTTCCACATAAATAACACACATAACGACCAACACATTTATTTCCAAGTCCACAGTAAGACAAAACTATGTTAATGTAATACATTTTATTCATGTATAAATGTTCAATGCATCTCTTTTTTCAAAATTCTACATCTTCCTTCCTTAGCATACCACACATTACAGGACTCAGCGACGGGGGCTATGAGTTCTGCAACAGCCTGGCCTCAGGCTCTCACAAGGGTCAAAGGTGAAAGGTCAGATGACACATAGGAGAGGCATGACAGAACAGATAAAAGGACAAGAAAAGATAGACACACTGTCCACAGAACAGAGGTCAGTTCCATGTGTATGTGCCTTTTTCTAGCTACATGTAGACTAAACATGAAACAGAAACAGCTGTCTCTATGCTAAATTGCAGTATATGATTTGTTAAAAGAAGCTGTCATTTCATGCTGATCTGAGACCAGTTCTAGAATATGGAGCAGGTAACCTGGTCCTGGGTCAGCACGGCAAAGTTAACTCTTTTACAAACACGTTCATCAATAGGAAATACATGTCACTCACAACAGGAAATATGTAGAGCCAGAATTATCACTGTGATGTAAACTGCAGTGATATTTTTAGCCACATTATCAGATATAATACAAACCGAAGTGTGTGACATGCAATGGACCATACAATGTACAGCATCAACTATCTGGAATGCACAGAAATGCATAGTAGCACCATACTGACACCTAAATAGTAGTCAAGTGCTTAAACTTGGCATACAAAGATGGACTTAATATTCGGATTTTACAAACATTTAAAACCACTCAGGCCCGTCACGGTTACTACATAAATACTAGAGCTGCATGATACGGAAAGATTATCACTTTTGCAACTTTCCAGCTACATACTGCAATTGCAATGCCTTTCAAAATATTAAAGGGCCTTAAAAGTCTGTTAATATTGTTTCAAATGGCACATTTACTCCCCTTAATTTCGTTCAGTCCATATATGGAAAATAAGCTACAAAAACAGCCTGTTTTTAAATCATTTTTGTGATGTCACAAAACCAACACAGTTAAATACATGTCTTTATTCTCCCTACAGCAGTTTAGACCCTCCCATGCATGCAACAATTCGCCAGCACCTTTACCGGTTAAAAATAAGCTGGATTACATGAAGACCTCGATTCATCAGAACACCCAGTAACTCACCTGGAGCTGTGATTGGTCGCCCTGTCAGAAACACTGTGATTGGTTAGAGATTCATTTGCATATTGCACCCTTCTGTGATCAGAAACTGATCACTTAGACACTTACTGGAAAGCACATCAGAACTACAAAAGTGACCTTTGGGACGGGGTCATAAGCATTGATCACTAAGACGCAAGACAGCTAATCAGCCTATTTGGCCACTTCAGTTTTGTGTTCTAATAGCTGTAAACAGTGAACAAAAAGAAACTGTTTGTAATTAAATATTTTAACGAATCATGTAGTTGATTTTAATTAATTATGAGCTAAGGTTGCCTGAACATGACAGGACTTGTGCTAATTGTGATTTTTAATAGAAAACACATGATAATTAGGGTTCGCATGATCAGAATCAGCAGCTTTATTATTATTAGTATTATTATTATTATTAAATATTTCCTTATTTTGAGTTTGTCTAGTGATTTTAGGAAGTAAACAGCATGAGTCATTCATGCTGTATTTGAATGCTACATCGGTAACAAAATATTCTTGTGTAATTATACACGATTAATTATGTTGAATATCCTGTCACCGGCTACTTTTGGTGTAGTGCTTTACTTAATTAATGTTATTAAATCATAAAAATGATTTTTCATATATGAATTTAAAATGCCAGTTAGGCTTATTAAAAAGGGATTAATGTTGTTTATATTGATTAGTCCATCCCTATATGTCATAAAAGGAAATACATAGAAGCAGAATTAACACCATGCTGTAATGTGTCCCATCTTCAGTTATACTAGCAGATTTAATAGAGACAAGTAGCATGTAATTGGCCTTACAGTTTATAACACAAGCTATCTCAATTCACAGTAATTCAGCAGCACACCCGCTATTGACAGATTAACATCGTCCACCCATCCATTCATCCATCCACTTTCAGAGCCACTTTTCCAACCAGCATTGGGGGGGGGGGCTGCTAGAGACTATCCCGGAGAACACAGAGGGAAAGGAAGAAACACCCCGGACATCGTAGGAAAGATACACAGACAAACACACTCATACAGTCTCACCAAATCTCACCAATTCATCTGACTTACATGTCTTTGAACTGTGGGAAGAAACTGAAGCTAACAGGGGAAACCCACGCAGACACAGAAAAAAACATAAAAACTCCACACAAAAAGGACCCACGCCTCCCATCAAACCCCTGACTGTAACATCATCATACTGGGATATTTGGAAAGCACCACTATTTAGTTTAGTATCAGTCTCCATGATTTTTGATTATTCTGCATTTTCAGTAAGCCACTAGGAATGCAGCTGTACAAACAAAGGGGTTTTAAACCTATTGAACTTGGTCATTTACACTTAAACACAACAAATCTAACAAATATATTAGCATTTGTGCTGCATCAGTAACAGGGCAGAATTTCACATTCATTCAAAGAGCAATAAAAGGAAAAGATAAGTTGTGTTGGCCCACAGATCACTTTTAATGTAAAACACCCTCTCCTTTCAGAGAAAAGGACTCAACTTCCAGTTTCTGAGCGGCATGCGGACTATCTCCCTCACTAATGAACACGTTCTGAACACCCCTCCACTTCATATTAGATGTCATGTGGATCTTAACAGCTGGTCTAATGACCCATTTATACCCCATTGCCCTTTCCTGAGTAAATATCGACTCCACAGTGATAACGGCACAGCACACACAATCTGTGTTGCGATCACCATACCAGATATCGATGGGCCTGTACGCCGGCTTTGCGCTGGATCAATGCCTATCACATTGCAGCCTTCACTACAGCGAGGACGCTCCCTCAGCTACGCATCTATGGACCATATTGTGCTCTGTTGCAGTGCCTCTCTTCCATAAACTCAATGTTGCAAGACGTCTTACACAAGACCTGCTCTCGAAACACCGGACTTTAGCGACATGAGTGTTGCAAGAATGGCACATGAGCATATGTAAAAAAACAAACAAAAACAGAAAGTTTTGAGAAATGGTTTGCAATTCAGTCCTGGAGTATATCTTTCTTGCATCTATTTGACTTGTGCTCTAATGCATGCCATTCAAGTCAGGGCAGGCCTATGAATTAGCTGACGTTTTGGCACCCCACCACAACCACATCTCCGCCCTGCTCCTCAGCCCTGTCTCTAAACCTCTTTACCGACATGGAGGGGTCTGGCCTTCTAGCTTAAACCAGAAGCATTAAGAAACCCCAGATCTCAGAGTTCTCCTTCCCCCTACAGTCATAAATTCTCTCAATGTGCCCTCACATTTTGAAGGCTTTGTCATAACTAGAAAAAAATAATTTGATGAGCATGCTAACTCAAGGCTAGTGCGTTTGATCGGGGCACAGCGAAGCACAGCTTTTGTTTGTTTCTTTTCTGCTCCTCAGAAACCAGTATGAAAGGACCAGTATAAACTCTGTGCTATTCATATCACATCTTTTATAACGTAGAATGTGTAATAAACTATAAATATAAGTATTAATATATTAACACAAGGCACAGAGTCAGTCAGGTTCCTCCTCACTTTTGCTGTATCAAACAATCAAGACACTACTGAACTACACATTTTGCAAATTCTTACACCATTACAAATTACCTTTAAAAATGTAAAGATACACTACCAGGCAAAAGTTTTGGCACACACTGAGATTTTCTACATTTGCATGTTTCTTACTTAATATTTACTCAAACATTAAGTGATTGATATGTATTACATTAACATTAATAAGCAGTAATATTAATAAACAGAAATATTAATGTGTATTATAATACACACTTAATATTCTTTGCTAACAAATAAAGTTACAATTTGTCCACCACTTGAGTACCGTTATTAGCCAGAAAATATCATATAGTTTATTCATAAAATACATTACCATTTAGTAATCTACACTGACCTACAAAATGATTGTAATATGGACTGTTAGATATTTAATGACCTATTAAGTGACATTCATTGGGATGAAACAGTTAACTACTGCATATAAAGTTAAAGGACAGTCTAGAACAGTCTACAACCAGATAATCGGATGTCAGACATGGATTGTTACATAGTCTTTCCATCAAGGAAATTATAAATGTTTTATTAGACATATTTTCATTTATAGTTGTTCGCTCAACAACTTTGCAGTGCTTAACAAGAATAAAAATCTGCAATAGATGAAAAAAAATGGATAAGTGTTTAAAAACCTGTGGTGTGCAAAAACTTTTGACTGGTCATGTATGTCAAAGTGGACACTTTTTGAATCAGAATCAGACCATTGTTCGACCACCTCAGTCCTGGAAGCAGTCCTGCACATTCTAGTGCTCTCACACACCCACTCCATAGAAGGAAAGGTTTGTAATTAGATGATCGTTTGCTTCAGGTATGTTGGGAGCCTGAGAAGCACTAAGATGTCCATAACAGAGCTCCAAGACATGTTCACCATAGGAACCACTGTAACACACACTTCATTACACTGGCTTCTATTACAAGTGTGTTAGAGTCAATATGGGTCTAATGTTCTCAGGGCAACCCAACAAAAATGATTGTCATGGTAATCCACAACAATGATACGTGGCAGGCTCAGATTTGGTGCAAACACAGATGTTCCTCTAAGGGTGCTCTGGGATCAAGACTGAACATACAGACCAGGTCTAGAGTTGGGAATCAAAAGTCAAGACACCCCCTCCCCCCTCCTCACCTTGGCTCGGATCTGACCAGAAGTGGACACTTTCCGGATGAGTTTGTGGCAGGTCTCCTCAGGCTCGCCGTCACTGTCTGAGGACTCATCCCCTGCGTCCCCGTGGGTCTCGCGCACGTACAGCACGTTGGGGTTCAGCTTGGAGGCCATGGAGGAGCTTCAGCACCGTCTCCTCCTCACGGGCACGAGCCTTCTGCAAAGAAGAAGGAGACCACTAGTCAATGACACTCCAAGAAAAGGCTTGAAAGCAGAGCAGCTTTTGTTTTCGTCCCTATTCGGGTGGTCCCACAAGACGTTTGTGGCCTAGTTGTTAGTGAGTTGCCCTTGTGATCAGAAGGTTGTGGGTTTGAATCCCAGGACTGCTAGTGGCACCACTGAGGTACCCTTGAGCAAGGCACCGTCCCCAGCGCTCCCCGGGTGCTGTGTTCCTGGCTGCCCGCTGCTTCGCTTGGTGAATGGGTTAAATGCAGAGAACTCGTGCTGTTCACACTCTGGTGGTGTGGTGTGATGTGTTCACGTATGACAAATGGACACTTTACACTTCAGCTCCTTCCTCTGGTGGTCTGTCCGGATCTAGTGGTTTAAAGGACCCTGTTCCAGCCCCCTACAGCAACAGGCTTTGCCTTCAGCTGGCTCTGCTCTGAGTGTCCTTCAGAGCCTCTGCCTCACTGTCTGTCTCTGGGAGGAGACTGATGTCTGTCCACATAAACACACACACCGCGCGCCTCATTCACCAGAGAACCCAGTGCATGCACGGTGTTTAATAAACTACCTGTTAATGAAGTGCATCGCGTGCAGCCTATATTAAAGACACGCGCTGCTGTTGTTGTTGTTTTTGCACAGCCTTCATGTTCAGAAATGCGCGGTGTTTTTCCTTTTTTTCGATTTGGCAGACCGGATTATTTTCCTAAAGCATCTCTGACTCAGCAGCCGGTCAAACGCACACACACACACACACACACACATATATACACATACACGCGCGCGTCGCGGATACTGCCGTTCGTTTCGCGAGCCCAACACACACACACACACAGACACTGCACGCCAGTCAACCATACAGGGCTACTGAACGTGCAAATACGAGACTCACGTTCAGCACATCGAGCTTTTGCTTTCGAAAGCCAGGATTCACAGCAAATAAACAAAACAAGCAAATAAAACAAACAAACACACGGGAGGCTGGGTTACCTGTCCCTCTGTCCCTCCGTGCCTGTTTATCCTCTGAGCTCTGCACGGCTGGACGGGAGGACGAGCTGACAGCCTCTCGCTCTCTGTCGCTCTCACACACTCGGCACACACACACTCTCTCTCTCTCACACACACACACACACACTCACAGGCGCACACACAGAGCGTCGGATCGGATTTGAAACTAATGGGAGGGGTAGAGAGAGAGAGAGAGAAAGAGAGAGAGAGCAATCTTTACACTCGGACATGTACATATACGCTATAAAGAAAAATAACCTTAACTGGAGCTGGCAGCTCTCACTCAGCTACTCACTGTACACACTGTGATACATGGGTCACAGCTCTGAAACTCTAAAATAGTGTGTAGCGTTTGTAAAGTATTAGTAAACTCCAGAATGATTAGTGGGATGTTAGCTCTAACTCTGTAACTCTGGAATATGTTGTAGTACTTTAGCTCTAACTATAACTCTAGAATATCTTGTAGTACTAGTTATAACTCCAGAATATCTTGTAGTATTAGCTCTAACTCTATAACTCTAGAATATCTTGTAGTATTAGTTCTGACTCTATAACCCTAGAATATCTTATAGTATTAGTTCTAACTGTATAACTCTAGAATATCTTGTAGTACTACTTATAACTCCAGAATATCTTGTAGTATCAGCTCTAACTCTATAACTCTAGAATATCTTGTAGTATTAGTTCTGACTCTATAACCCTAGAATATCTTATAGTATTAGTTCTAACTGTATAACTCTAAAATATCTTGTAGTATTAGTTCTAACTCCAGACTATCTTGTAGTATTGACTCTAACTCTATAATTCTAGAATATGTTGGAGTACTTTAGCTCTAACTCTATAACTCCAGAATATCTTGTAGTACTAGTTATAACTCCAGAATATCTTATAGTATTAGTTCTAACTGTATAACTCTAGAATATCTTGTAGTACTTTAGCTCTAACTCTACAACTCTAGAAAATCTATAGTATTAGTTTTAACTCTATAACTCAAGAATATCTTGTAACATTAGTTCTAACTCAAGAATATCTTGTGATATTAGCTCTGACTCTGTAACTCTAGAATATGTTGTAGTACTTTAGCTCTAACTATAACTCTAGAATATCTTGTAGTATTAGTTTTAACTCTATAACTCTAAATATGTTGTAGGGCAGCTGTTGGCCTAGTGGTTACGGAGTTGCCCCTGTGTTCAGAAGGTCGTGGGTTCGGATCCCTGGACTGCTAATGTCATCACTGAGGTACCTTTGAGCAAGGTATCTTCCCCACACACTGCTCCCCGGGCGCCCCTCATTGGTGGCAGCCCCCTGCTTCACTTGGTGAATGGGTTAAATGCAGAGAAAGAATTTCACATTGGTCACACTGTGTGCTGTGGTGTGTTCACACATGACTATAAGGGGCCACTTTACTTTAGCTCTAACTCAAGACTATCTTGTAGTATTAGTTCTAACTCTGTTACTTTAGAATATGTTGTAGTACATTAGCTCTAACACTGTTATTCAAGCATGTTTTGAAGTGTGTTAGTTCTAACTCTGTGTAGTCTCTATAAATGCAAAATATTTTGTAGTATTTTAGCCCTAAACTACATTAAACATTTCACTAACACTTTAATGCTACACTATCTTGTAGTACTTTAGCTCTAACTCTTTAATTCTACACAATGTTGCAGCTCTAACTTTATAATTGTAGGATATTGTGTAGTATGTTAGCTCTAATTCTATAACTCCAGAATATCTTGTAGTATTAGTTCTAACTCTATAATTATAGAATATTCTGTAGTACATGAGCTCTAATACTGTAATTCTAGAATATTTTGTTGTATGTTGGCTCTAACTTTACAACTCCAGAATATTTTGCAGCATATTAGTTCCAATTCTATAACTCCCATATATTTTGTAGGAAATAAGCTCTAACACTGTAATTCTAGAATATTTTGAAGTGTGTTAGCTTTAACTCTGTATAGTACATTACCCCAGCTCTACAAGTGCAGAATATTTTGTAGTATTTTAGCCCTAAACTACATTAAACATTACACTAATACTTTAACGCAACACTATGTTGTAATACTTTACCTCTAACTCTTAAAATCTACACTATGTTGTAGTACTTTAACTCTTTAATTCTACACTATGTTGTAGTTCTTTAGCTCTATCTGTAACACTATTCTATGTTGTAGCATTTTGGATCTAACTCTTTAACTACAGAATATTTCACAGTGGCCTCATGGTGGCGCTCTTGCCTCACACCTCCAGGGTTGGGGGTTCGAATCCGGGTCCTGGCCTTGTGTGTGCAGTGTTTGCATGTTCTCCTCGTGGTGGTGTGGGTTTCCTCCGGGGTCTCCGGTTTCTCCCACAGTCCAAAGACATGCGTGTCAGATGAATTGGGGATTCTAAATTGACCGCAGGTGTGTGTGTATGTGTGTGTGTGTGTGTGTGTGCACGCCCTGCGGTGGGCGGGTGCTCAGCCCAGGGTGAGTCCCTGACTCTGCCCATTGACCCTGGGATAGGCTCTGTGACCCTAGGTGAGGAATAAGCAGTTACTACTTTGCAGTATGTTAGGCCCAACTCTTTTTTGTAGCACTTTAGCCATATCTATTAATCTATAGAATTTTTGCTGTTACACTAAACCAGTGGATACATGTTACAGCAAGCAATAACTGCACATATTACCTACCCCACCTAGTTAACCACAAATGTCTAAACTGACCCCAGAGAAAGAGAGAAAGAGCTCAGGGAAGTGAGATGCTGGTGCAAGTCCTTGCTCCTGAGCTGGTGTGGGATTTGGCTCATGCAGAACACAGATCTGACCAAAGCCTGTCCCGGAAAATCCAAGGCCTGAGCTCTAAATACCAAACACAACAGACAATAAGATGAGAAAGATCATCTTTACAAGTTTTGAAACATTTTGTTTAGGAGAGCAGTGACTGTGAACAGGGAAGTGAAAACCTTAAACACATGGGCAGGTTTCCTAGACAGATTAAACCTAGAGTTGGATTACTGGTAAAATAATCTGGGTCTAGGAAATTAGCCCATAATGTCTTAAAGTTGGTAAACACCTGCTCATCCAACATTTCCTCCAAAATCCAGAGTATTAATAGGCAGTTTGTAAACCTTTTGCTGTAGTAACAGCATCTACTCTGCCAGGAAGGCTCTGCTGGGAAGGATTTGATTGTATTCAGCCACAAGAGAATTAGTGAGATCAGGTACTGATGTTGGATGATTATTTTTGAATCACAAATGCCACTCCAATACTTTAATGACACTGCATTCAAATACATAGACTTTAATATGGAGTTATTCCCCCCTTTGCAGCTGTAACAGCTTCCACTCTTCTTGGAAGGCTTTCCACAAGATTTTAGAGAGTTTCTGTGGGAATTTGTGCCAATTCATTCATTCTGTAGAGCATTTATGAGGTCAGGCACTGATGTTGGACGAGAAGGCCTGACTCACAATCTCCATTCCAG
>JBBPCZ010021466.1:0-14371 GCA_037974445.1 Brycinus macrolepidotus
CCAGAGCCCAGACCTAAATCCAATAGAAAATCTGTGGGGTGATCTGAAGAGGGCTGTGCACAAGAGATGCCCTTGCAATCTGACAGATTTGGAATGCTTTTGCAAAGAAGAGAGGGGAAATATTGCCAAGTCAAGATGTGCCATGCTGATAGACTCCCACCCAAAAA
The DNA here is from genome assembly GCA_037974445.1 of Brycinus macrolepidotus. Lineage (NCBI taxonomy): Eukaryota > Metazoa > Chordata > Actinopteri > Characiformes > Alestidae > Brycinus > Brycinus macrolepidotus. The sequence continues at coordinate 168 of JBBPCZ010021466.1, forward strand.
GACTGAATGCTGTAATTAAATCAAAAGGTGCTTCAACAAAGTATTGGTTCAAGGGTGTGCACACTTATGCAACCAGCTTATTGTTTTTTTTTTTTTTTTAATATTTTTTTCCCTACCAAATTTTTGTTTTTCAATTGAATTGTACAGGTTATAGATCACATTAAAGGTGGGAAAAGTACTGAAATTATTTTTTGTCGTCTCAGTTTTTTACAGCACAAAAACCTGGCATTTTAACAGGGGTGTGTACACTTTTTATATCAACTGTATACTTAGATACTGGCATTAGTATGTTGCAGTTGTAGAGCATATCACTGCGATTATACCACAGTTTCATTTATATTTATTGATTAGATGACATTTGAATGAGAATGTATTTACTTTAAGGAAAACCATTCCATTAAATGGTCTGTATGTTGGTGGTCATCGCTAGGTTAGAGTTGGAGCCAAGGGTGTTGAATTGTGTAGGGATGGTAGTGACACGTACCTACCAATATTCAGTGACTACTGAATTGTCCCTAGTAATAATTTTAAACAAAAAAATTGAAATAAAAATGCTGTTTTCTGTCAGTGTTTGGAACTGCTGTTTCTCTACTGCGAGTCCCGCCCTCCTGACCCAGTATCGTTATATGATTGGTTGTGCTGTTTCTTGCTAATGTGTGATTGGCTGAAGCCTTATCGGTCTTTAAGAATCACCAAAGCTCAGTGCAGTAGTTTGTGTGAATGTAGGTGAGAAAGAGGACGAGTTAATACAAAAATTGTGTGCTCGAAAATATGGAACACAGCTCGTTTGGTGTTGATTCAGTAAGAGACTAGTGTTGCACAGTTTACCGATACTCAAAAAGTACTGCGATACCCAGTCCTTGTATTTATGATGTGGATATAGTTGACAGTAATTTTTATGTTTAAATTGAAATTACGTTTCTAGATCACTGGTTTGAAAAGGTAACAGTACCTACCTTACAATGTGAACTTCAAGGTTCCAGTGAGGTGACAAATTAAAATCCAGAATTTCTTGAGTTCTCTGATTACAGTACTTGGTCATTTGTTACGTGGACAACAGTACTAGTCTGTAGGTTCCCCCCATATGTACTATGTACATACACTTTGATGTTAATGTATGAAAGATATTTGGGATTCTACTATGGCTGGAGTAAAGTTACTGCTTTTGCTTAGAGATGCAATTAGATATTGGTCCGCTCCTAAAATGCTTCTAGGGCCAATCACAATGCAAGGTTGAACTGGCCGGCGTAAGTTATGTGACATGAAATGAAACCATTCTGTGTCTGAACGCACCACTCAGGCCAGGTGACCTCAGTATCGATGACTGTTCCTGGTGGAGGGTTGGCCAGTTTGCCATCAATCCGAGCAAAGAATCTGGAGGTGATGCATTTCTTCACCACCACCGCTGACAGCCTGGGCCTGCAGATGGGAAAAATAATCCAGGATGTGATGCAGTGGCATTATGAAGCTGAAATGAGATTGTATGTCTGTCAGTGCTACTCTAATGTGAGGAGTCTCACATGTAATGGCTAGTGTGTTGATGGACTGCATGATCTGAGGGACTTCGTAGTTGACCAGACTCTGCAGCATGCCATCCCCCATGCCGTCTTGATACACAATAATGCGAATTGGCAAGCAGTTATTAAACCTCAGGTAGCCCCTCAGAGCAGCTGAGAACAAATACAAACTGTTAGATAGACTGGTAGCTATGCCTTTATAGACAAACTAACGTTATATAGCTAGATAGCTATAATTTATAGATAATATACAGCTAAGCATTTACAGAAAAACTACAGTCAAACCTCTATTCATAACAGCTTTTTAAGCAATCATAGTTAAGCTGTAACTAACCATGGCCTTAACAATAGCTAAGCTTTTAAAAATACTTAGAAAATTAAGTTTTAGAAAAAACACAACCATGTATGGTCTTACCTGGACATGCCCATATTAAGACTAGACACAAGAGCAGCAATGGATCTTTTTCCTGCAACAGTGTCATGGTAGCAGTCAGTGACCACCACCATCAGACCAGAGAGCTGAGAGAGAGGAGACATACAAAGAAAAACAACATACAGTTAAACAGATAAGTGAACGTGAATAAATACCATAGTGTTGACAATATGAAGAACTACAAAACATAAAACATTTAGATTAAGGGTGTTAATCAGGTTTTAGAAGTGTGATCAAAAACACAAACATGCACCAAAAGGACAACTGATAGTTCAGGAAAGGTTGAAGCTTTTGACTGTTAAAATGTGTTCTTACTGGAATATCAACACTCCACAGCTCTCCTCCCATTTTGCAGTTCATCTACAGAGCTATCTTAGTGGCCACAGTCATGAGGGCCTGAGGTCTGCTGAGGGTGCAAGACACCCACACTGGCTTGGAGTCAGGCAGTCAACACACAGGTACTTCTTCACACAGTCATACTTGTCCTTACGGTTAGAGGACAGAATCACAACAACCTACACGACCAGGAATGACAGAGATTTACAGAGACTGAGTGCCTGAGAAAAGTGTATTCCTCAGTTGGCTGCGCTATATATTGTTTGTTAATCATTACCATGATTTGGGCCTTTGAGATATTGATATTGATATATGCAAATGAGCCCTTTAAGAAATCATATGTTTTCTGATACCGGGAGAATCCTGATTCAGATGAGTGCTTTTGTGGGTGTTTTGATTTTTGTAATCTAACCAATAAATCATTCAAATTTGAGTTCACACTTCTGACCTCTGTGTGTATAAGCGTGGCAGTGTATGTGTTTGTGACCCACCATCTGAGTCTCACATCCCACGTTCTGCTGCAGCGCTCTCAACAGAGATTCCTGCCAATCTTCATACTCTATCCTGATCAAAAAAATAATCAGAATGTATTCCAACTCAGAACAGAGAGAGAAGAGCTCTACACAGACGTGAACAAACATGTTGACTCACATCACCGCTCTTTGCATTCTGATGCCCATCGGTCCAGGGTCTGCAATAAACAATGAGCTACGTCACTGTTACAGCGAGTGTAAAACATCAGCCTTGAGAGGCTGATGTTGATCAGAGGAAGACCTCGCACCTCTTTAGACAAGTCTGCAAACTTCTCAGTGAGTGATTTTTTTGGCCACCAGCTATGAAGAGTTTGTCACCAATGCAGTCAGATTTTATAATTATGATCATTAAGTGGCATCAACTCCTGCTGACCATGTGGATAGCATTTCTACAGAATATCCTTCCATTTGGATTTCAGGCTCCTTGATGGCTTCTTTGTGAAATCTCTAACTGCGAGCAGTGTGTGGGGATGGTACCTCAGTGGTACCACTAGCAGTCCTGGGATTCAAACCCACAACCTTCTGATCACAGGGGCAACTCCTAACCACTAGGCCACAAGCTGCCCCATGACACTGTGCGTTTAAAGCCCCATGCTTCATTAACATGAAGTCATTAGGTGGTCCCATGTGGTGTTGATGGTCCTTTGCACAGCTTTGGGAAAACAAATGTTAATTTCACACATATTTTAATGTTATCGGCCAAACAGGCCCTGGAGAATATGGTGCCCCTCACCGTTCTGGTTCCCTGTATGATTCTCTCAGCAGGAAGGACTCTTCGAGTCACACTCAGCAACTTGTTCTCAAAGCTCAGACCCCATGTGCTAAGCTCCTTCTGGGCCTCGGCATTTCTGAGAGAGAGAGAGAAAGAGAGAGAGAGAGAAAGAGAGGAAACAGCTGAGCACGTGTGTGAGAAATTTCATAGATATATTAGGTACACAACACTAGTAGTATCGTGCCAGAAAATTTGTGCAATTTTTAATCCAACCAATAAATCATTCAAATTTTAACCAAATAGAACCACTCTGGAACAGTCTGGAGCTGTTTAATGAAGCAATCTGCTTATTACTTGCCGATGTTGGTGATAAATCTGTTGAGACAAGCCCCTCTCTGTTCTGGAGTCAGTCTGGTGTGAGAGGACAGATCCTTCATGATGTTGAAGTCATTACGCATCTTATCCATCAGACCTGAATAAGTTTAAATAAGCGTTAGGCTACGTGGATGTGGAAAGAACAGGTTGGAATATGAGTGAAACACTGCTGTTTTCTGAAGCATCCTCAGGGTCATTATCTTCTATAGCTGACAGCTTCTTTTCCACTGTAAGGCTGAATGGTAACCACATTTCAAACCAGCATGGACACAAATAAACAGTTTCTTATTCCATCTGTTGTGCCAGAACATGCTGTGCTATCCATAGTAAAGTATCTATATTTAAGAAATTGTGCTGGACATGGATTGTAAATGCTTCATGCCAAACTATATAGACATAGAAATGCCATTGGAATAGTTACTTTCTATCTTCAGGACCTTTCAATGAAAAAGAGATTATAGCCTGACCTGTGAGATAGCAGAACTCTGGGACAAGTAGAGCAGGTCCTGGTGGAGGTGCTCCTGCAGGGCCAATCCCAATCCTCCTAACATGACTGACCAACAAAACCTGGCTCCCATCTTTTATATCCAGACTATATGGCTGCAAAGCCATACAGGCAGACGAAAAAACAGTTAAATATTCTCTGCTATGGACATATCAAATGTTGTTGTAACATCTCTACCATCCTGTAGTAGTCCTTAAAAGAGATCTCTGTGTCTCCTCTCTTAAAGGTGTTGTTAGGGGTGTGATCCCAGGCAATGTCATCAATCCTGTATGTCTTGTTGTTGTACCTTTAAAGTAATTACAGTATGAATTCACACTGCTATCATCAATTTAACAACTGGGTGTATATGTTTATTTATATAAACAGTATGGAAAAGTTTCTTACTTGGTGAGGACGATCAGGCCCACTAGCTCCTTGGTACAGGCATCAGGAAAGCGCTGGTCTCCACACTGCTGCTTCAGACTGGCCATAAAGTCAAGAACTCATGCTGGACTCATATTGCAAAATGTTAGTCACAAAGCCAGGCCAGATAGTCAGTCTGTATAGGAGGAAAAGAAACATGCAAATGTTGAGTAGAATTAGATGTGTTAAAGTAAAGAAATCACCAGGGAAATTATACTATGCTGCCCTCCAGGGACAGAACTGATGTAGCCTGCACTAGGCATTTCTAAGAATTGTCCAAAACCTTATACACCACACAAACACTTATTCAGCACCTGTGCTGGGGGATACTGAGGGGGTCGTTTGGGATGTAGTAATGGCGGCTGAGCTGCTGCATGTCCAGCATCTTCAGAATCCTAAAACAGAATCCTAACTTCATTATAGGGTAAATTAACATGAAAATAGTTAACGCAGAGAAGAGATGAATGAGGTGAGTCAACCTGATCAGAGGATGAATGAAGTTCAGGTAAAGCTATTGTGCCAATAGTTACAGAAAACTGTGTTACTACACTAGGGGTGTATTTCAGAGCTCCAAAAAGCAATTATACCCTTTCGTGCCACTTCAGTCTAATTTCATTTGGCCATTTTACCTTCTGAAAAAGATATTGTAGAACTGCAGGCACACCAGAGAGGATGGAGGCAGTTCATTGGTCAGTGTGACTGTGATCTGGACTCTCTCTCCTTGTCAGGTTTCACTACACAGCAATGTCTCCTAACGAGCAGAACAACTGCACCATCAGCTTTAACACATGCTGTTATTCTGAGAAAGCAGTCACTGTTCTGTAAAGACTGTAGGTGCTGTATGACTTCTTGTGTTCAAGCTTACAAAGTTATGAAATCAGTGAGGGAGGAAGAGCATGGTTCCATCAAAAGTGCACGTTTTGCCCAGTGTTTAATCATGCTGGAAGATAAGAGCCAATCGCAGACGTCGAGACTCCATGGGTGGCTTGAAGTCAACGTGGTACTGATACAGAGGCCACTGGGGTTGCGACAGCAAGCGGAAGAAGTTTGCCCTAAGCAGAATCTGAGAGCCTGAGACTCCTGACAAAAAAAACAAAAGTATATATAATAATCAGTAATCCATATTAGTACCAATCCAATCTTAATCTCACTTAGTCACTCAGTGGTTTGGGCCTTAAATACATCTCTGATGTGTTTGATGTATATAATCCTGGTAGGTCTCATAGATCTGCAGGAGCAGGTCAGTTAGTGGTGAAAAGAGCTGCAACTAAACATGGTGAAATGGTGTTTGTCCACTATGCTGTCTGCTGCTGGAACCAACTGTCCATCAATTTCAGATCTCCAAAAACTAGCACAGATCTATTTGTGTTTGTCATTAAGATCTGCCCCCAGAATACCTGTGTGCAGGTCCTTGTTGGCCACAGTAAAATGGATTAGCATGGGGATTTATAACTTTCTGTGTCCTACTGCGTAATATATAAAATAATAAAAGAATATAAAAGAAGCACCATTCTGCAAAATGGTACCAACACACCTACAAATTTTCAGCTTTGTTTGATCGTGCTTTACATCTAAAAAAAAAATAAACCTGATGACATCTTTGAGATTATTGAGTATTAAAAGAGAACAACAGATTAAAAGACAGAAAAGATACTTGAAATGAACGAAAAGGCTTATCCCTTGGTTGTCAGTGTGAGGTTTCACTGGACATGGATGTATGAACAGAGACCACAGACCTGTTATGGATTCTTTGGCATGCTCCATAAGGTGCCGAGTGAGGACTCCAACATCATGAAAGTCTCGTCTGCAGCCTCCTCTGTCTGTGATCTTTACTTTCTGGAGATGTGCAGAAATCTTGTGGACTTCTGGAGAAACCTTGTTTTTGGGCTTTTTGTAATGTTCTCTCTTCTCCCTGATTTCTGGTCTGTTGTTTATATTCTCCACGTACTTTTGTTTATTTTTCTGTTCCATGTGAGTACATAGCCCTGGCTTAGCCATTAACTGAGCCATTTGATGAAGCCTTTATACAACTGAGGTCCCAAATGATTAGCAGATATCAGTTAATCCATTGTGCTGGATGGTGCAGCCAGACTATTCCTTGAAAGCTTCCTGTTTTATTTATATGCTACTTAGATACAGACCTAATCGTTCACTGACTACTTTTAAAGGTAACATCAGGGATAACAAAATGGGTGCCATGTTTTGGTAGCATCAGCAGTTTTTTGTAGTATTTTATTGTTCCAACTTGCAATAGCACAGGACATGCTGCTAAACACTTGCAGGTCATCTCATTCACAATTCTGATACTACACATTTAAAAAAATGTTGAAATTAAATTCTGGACATGCCAGAGTCAGTTGTAATACCGAAACAGTTAAGGTTGTAAATGATATGTGATATAATACAGAATAGATAATCAAGCAAAATAAAACATGTTAAATTTAAAAGCATTTCATGAGCTCTGGTATTTGGTTTTAAATAAAAAAGAGCTAAACATAATGAGCAATTTATTCACTTCAGAAATCTTGCATGGAAGATATCAATGAGATGCAGACAAGCTGGCACTAAGATATATATAAAATCCCTCCCTCTGAAACATTTTGGCATGTTAGAATCCATGCAGAGCCGTCAGTCCAGCCTAACTTCCATAAAGTAAAATACAAACCTGTTTCGATCATTTACATGAATTACTGACCTGTCCTTTCTTATACTGGGCTTTTACTTAAATTCTGTGTGGTAAGTAGCTTCTTTCCTATTAGATTTTTTTGCCTTATTTAAAGCATTCTATATGACTGAGGCAAGATATATCAATAAATGCAAGTTTCTTGTCAATTAAATAATATTGCATAATTTTAAGCATTCTGAGCTGCTGTGGTGTGAGAAATATCAATAAATACAAGTTTTCTTAAATTAAATTATAATTTCAAGCATTCTGAACTGTTCAATGAGAAATGTGGTCTATGAATAGAAGTTGTGATATTATTATTATTATTATTATTATTATTATTATTATTATTATTTAATGTTAGCTAAATTTCTCAGCACATGTAAGTTCTGTGTAAATTCTGTGTAAAAATCACATTAAATCTGTATAATTAAGTAAAAGGAAAACGTTTTTGAAGAATCTTTTTAGAGTTTCCCACCACTCTGGCTAAACTGTTAGCCTCCTGCCTCCTGGCTGACACTCTCGATCTGGCCCGGCCGGTCATTTCACCACTGAGTAAATGAATCATAGAAATCTTCTTCCAGTTCAGTAAATTACTAAATACTACCAACAGTTTAATACATTCCTGGTAACTAACTGGCTAAGTGACTGGTTTTGTGCTAAGGAACATTCAAGTGTATAAAATTGTGCATTATTTTAAATATTTTAAATTATGATACATTTTAAATTATATTAAATTTAAAAACCTAACATTGTGTTAAGAAAAATAAACACCAGAAGAAATGCGCAAAAAGCTCAGTTTATCTATTAGGTTAAATTAAACCTCAAAAGGGTTGCCATGTACGGCTCTCTTCTTTTTTACAGAAAAAAAAATAACTTTCCGTTCCACCTTAAATGGTGCGACAGTTACAGTGGGGATCCGGGCACCAAGCGTAACTGCTGCGGATTTAAGGTGAAACGGAAAAGTTGGAATTAAAGAAGCCAAAAGACTTAAAGTTATCATTTGCAGCAGTAAATACAAGAGTATATGGGAAAAACCTCACAGATGTATTAATACAAGCTAGAGATGTGTGTGTGTGTGTGTGTGTGTGTGTGTGTGTGTGTGTGTGTGTGTGTTCTGACACTGTAGGAAAGGAGAGAAGGGAGGAAGCATCTTTTCTGCCTCACACGTTGGAAGAAACCGGGGGGAGCAGAGCTCTCACCAAACCCACTTCCAAACCCAGTTTACTGGAGAGAAACCAGTTTTAACAGCTTGTTACTGGTTCTGTGTCTCTGCTGGACCCCTCTGTCTCTGCTGGTCGGACTGGTTTCTCTGGTGATGTTGGAGATGGACTTTACTTTCACGGAGAGCAGCGGGAGCGTCCTGGCAGCCTTTAACTCCAGTTTCTGAGCTGAACTCTCCAAAAGCACGCTCTAATGAGGGACCGTCTGGCCGATCTAAACGCGGTGAGTCGGTCTGATAACTTACCAGCTCTCAGAAAACAGTTTATTTACACTTTTAAACCGCTTTTTATCGCTAACAGCTAGCTTGGGGGCTACGTGTTTGGGTAGCTCTAACCAGCGCACTTATTACGCAGCGCGGGTCCGCGTACCTGCCAGCGGTGTGTGGGTAAAGCGTGCGCAGGTTTGATGCGTAGACCACAGACGCTTGGATGAAATTCCAAACTGTGCTTATAAAGATGGGAAATGTCTTATTAACACCTTCTCACCAGAATAGTCTTTGGGGACCAACATATGTTGCACATTTTTGTTATTTCCAACTGGAACTGTTGCTTTGAGGCATGAGAGCAAGCTGATGTGGGTCATATGTTGGTCCCCAGGGATAGGGCAGGGAAACCTTGTCTTGTTCTGTCAGTTTAGTGAGACTTAATACAGTCCTCTTCTCACCACATTAATGGATATATGGTGGTGTATGTAGTCTTTACTAGTATACCATGAGACTGACACATAATCTGATATTTTCCAGGTTTTGTGATATTTAGAAATAGGGCTGCATTTTATGTATGAAAGATGGGTATTTAGGAGCCCTTTAATATATTCAATACATTGTCTATCACTTTTCTCTGATTAAACTAGCTTTAAGTATTACTACTAAGGGAAAACTTTGGGTCATGTAAGAATGAATTCTGTTATTATTTTTGTGGCTCACAAACCAAATCACATTCACAAACATCAAGGGAAAAAATGAAATGGAAGGAAAATGTAGAATATGAGCCATTTAAGAACACTTGGCCAGTCAGTGTAAATTCACTAAATTACATTTTAGAAAGTGATTTATTTATAATTCTCTTCATATTTATGTAATAGCTTTGTTCATATTTGATCTTTATGAACATGTTGCCTGCTGTATATTGTAGACATGCTTGATCGAAGTGATGTGTCAAAATAAATAGTGGTTATTGAAATAGTGGTTATTAAGTTACATTTTTTTTGCGCTTTTCTGATGCTATCCAGCATCTGATGAGTAGCTTTTATGTATGTAATTCACTGGATCCTTCAGATGTAGAGTATGTTTACAAGTTAAATTCTATAAAAATAAAATAGGAAGCTTCATTTTAGGGAATAAACCTCTTTTTGTGTGTGTGTTTGGGGGGTGTTTAAATCCTCAGGAAAGGGGGTCTTATTAACTTGATTTGTGCAAACTCTCTGAAACTGTGATCTCGATGGTGTACATCCTGGAGGCATGCTGAAATGTGCTTTTTGCAATTTGTCATTTCTGTTTTCAAGAGCAAATGTGTTCCATATTTTATGATGTAATGGACTAATGACTGATACATACTTTGTGTTTTTAGGGAAGGACCCGTGATGAGGAAGATGGCAGCGTCACTGTTTCAGTGGATAGAGGAGGATTCATGGTGGACTTTTTCACCAAGGTAGGGGGCCAAAATCTTCAGATACATGTTTGTCCTTTCATGTTCATCCATGTCTGTATGTCATGTATAAATATATAAAGCAGGGCTGAAAATTGACAGTAATCAAATTGGTGTGGAAGTTTAATCAATTGACATCAAGTTGTATTCAAATCTTAATCTTGATTCTTGAATCAAGATTGAATTAAGAACAGTGTCATTTGCACTTAGGCAAGTCTTTTGCATAAAATTTCCCCAGTTTCAGTCACTGACCATAGATAAGTTTTCACCAGGATTGAGCTGATTATTTATATTACCATGAATAATAGATTACAAATCTGTTGAACGATTGATCAAGCTTGAGGAATTGAAGAAAATGTCTGTGACTTTAGATACAAACCTGTGTATTTATTCTGTGTTGCAGGTGGAGGAAGTCAGGAGTGTCATTGATAAAATCTCCTCCCAGGTGAATGAAGTGAAGAAGAAACATAGTATGATCCTCTCAGCACCGAACCCTGATGAAAGTGAGTAATCCATCACTCACCAAACACACAATACACACTAAACACATGAAGTTAGGTGCCCAAGCGATATATCGATTGGCCAGTAATATTGACCAGTAGTTTTTATCAGCATCAGCACAAGTATCTCTGACAGTGTGCTGATAATTTCAGACTTTTCTGGGCCAGCGTTTGAACTTGCGATCTTTTGACATTATGTGCAACCCTGTTGTGATGTGAATCCAGCTCACAAAACTAATAAAAATGAATTTGTATAAAAAGTGTGATGCCTCCGAATAAGATCTGTCAAATTTCATATTTTAATGTTCAATATTGAGACGGCACATTGGTACAGTGGTACAGCGATGGCCAGGCGCCTGTGCGTCCTTTCTGTGTGGAGTTTGCATGTTTACCCCATGTCTTGTTGGGTTTCGACCAACCGGTCTGGTTTCCTCCCCCAGTCTGAAGACGCATGTCAGTCGAATCAGAGATGCTAAATTGGCCCTAGATGTGTGAATCTGTGAGTGTGAGTCCCCCACCCTGGTTAAGGACGGATGGATGTTCAAAAAACTCTGGTTCTAGTTCATTGCTTGAACACATATTGTGTTTAGTCTGGTGTTAAACACACAACAGCTGTTGAATAACCTGCAGTGATTAAATACATGGAGAACATTTGTTTCGTATGCTTAAATGAGGCTTGTTGTTCTTCTTCTTAATGTATGGTCTTGGATTTGCATTGCAACACCATTTACAGCAAGTGTGCAGTAGCTCAAGTCATTGTTTTACACACACACACATGCACAGTTGATGCTCTGTTCTAAATATAATCATGTTCTGTTTAGGAGTTACAGCAGGAAACCACACATCACTCAGAAGATACCGACACACACACACACACAGTATCACTAGACACTTCAGGAAAAGTGTAGGAAACCTCTCCCTTCCCTTCCAAACACATTCACTTTAGGTTTTGCTTTACGTTCACACATTATAAATTATCAGTCAAAATATAATTTTCCACTCACCCCAGATCAACCAAGATATGCTTGTAGTGCAGTTTTTGCTTCTTTAGTTCAGGACTGGAGCAACAAGGTTAATGTAGCTGCAAACACTAAATACCTTTAGCACACCTCCCTTGTCCAGCTCAAAATGCATACAGCTCTTCAGTAACAGGGAACAGACTTATAGATGTGGTTTAGGTCACAGCATGTCTTACTGTGAGCTTTAAAATTCACGACGTAACCAAATGACTGCTTTGTCAATACCACCGTGGGTGCTGCCTGAAGTTTTTTCAGTTTTATAACATACAGTAAGTCGTGCTGTGCCCTCCACCACATCCACAAGTCTGCACCACCTCAAAGAAGAGCTGTAAGAGAATAATTTGTTTATTTCTTTTTTATTAATGGCCAGTCTTGAATCAGCTCTGATATGTGGCCTATAATAATATGCTAGCGTTATTAATAAACGCTAGTCAGTACTCACCTTACTGTCATACTGAGTCGTAACCCACATCCACAAGTCTGCACCACCTTAATGAAGAGCTGGAAGCAGTTTGAGCTAGTTGAGGGAAGTTTTGGGGAGGTATTTTAATGGAAACACTCCAAGTTCTATTGTTTGTTAGCAACATTAGCCTCCTAGCTCCAATTCTAGGCTAAAGAAGCTTGTTTGGAGCCCAAACAAGTTTTTTGCTTATCGACTGCTTCTGGGGTAAGTGGAACATTGTGATGAGTAAATTTGATTTTTCACCAAACTGCTTTTATATACAGTACCAGTTATCAAGTATTTATAAGTTTTTTAAAACAGTTACAAAAAAGTCACCTTTAAGAGATGCAAACATACTTTATTTGAAATAAATAGGTGAATCAGAAGCCTTAAAATTGAAAAACATAGAAAGACTACTGGCAAAATAAGAATTGATTTTCCAGTAGACTCTATAACAGAGAGCAGTAGAAGAATTCCCAATATACACCGCACATACAAATTGCCAACTAATCGAGTAATCATAACAGCCTTAATCAATCAATACCGTGCAATGCATTTCCATTTCCTTTTATTGCTCAGTCTCACACACACACACACACACTCTCGCACACTCACACTCACACACACTCTCACTCAATTGATATCAACTCACTCACAGCGCAAACAGCAGCCTTTTAGCGGCTCGATCAATCTTTGTAGGAAGAGGATGAAAGGAATTGAATTAAATCCTCATTGCTGCTATTAGGACAGAACATTAATGTTGATGACGTTTGTCTGAAACAGCAGCCGGTGTGTCAGAGTGATGTAATCCAGAGGTATGGAATAATTCCTGTTAATCTTTTGCCGATGTTTATGGATTTTTCTGACACACTCCTTGTATAAAGGCATTAGTTTTGCCATTGATTCATATCGCATTTTTTAAGATGTCAGTACTGTTTTGAACCAGAATCAGAACAGAACATAACAGCCCCTCTATAAATAAGTCAAAAGATACATTTAAGAGACACTGATTAATAAAATTAGGTATCTAATTTAATTCTTGACACGGTTTCCGTTTATGGTTTTCCTTTAATTACAGATTGACTGGAGCTACAGGACTATAAACTGCGCCGTCAGATGTACCAAGATGTTAGGATGAAAAAGTCCCTGTTTATGTTCCAGTGGGACACTGGGACTCAAATAAGGAACTCTGGGCAATTGTGCGCTGTTTCTCATTACCAAAGCCTTTCCTGAGAGGCAGAAACACAATGCCTGAGACACACACACACACACACACACACACACACACACACACACACACACACGCACGCTGAGGCCCACATTCTCCCAGCCTGCCATTTACATACTAAGTCCTCGGGCTTGGCCTATAAAGCACATCAGTGCAGTATTTTGTGTGCTGGTGGAGGATTCTGTACTTGGCTGTTTGTTTCATGGTGGTCTCATTTGGTCTCACCCCTCAGCCACTTTCTACACAGCCTAAATCACTCTGATTCTCTAGTGTATGGTAAGATGACTTTTTCCTTATAGCCATTGTGCTATGACAAAGCCTATCAAGCAATCAGTAGCCATGGAAACAGCTGACCAGTGAGAGCGAAAAGGTGTCCAAGCAGATATTTGTTTACTGCTGGAATAGAGTTTTCAGTTTTTTGTCTTCCTCATCCGATGGGTCGGGACACAGTGAGTCACTGTCAAGTCTGGGCCACCTCGGTCACGCCCCTTACGGAGCCCGTCCCCCGAGTTTTGACCACGTGCAGCCCTGTACGCGGAGCGATGACATCATGTGTTGTTGCGTGCTTGGTCATCGGGAGCCTAGGCAACCATGGTTCGAATTACAGGGGGTACTGGGGGGTACTGTACCCCCCGATTAAGACCCAGACCCCCCCAAAGAGACAAAA